>REGO01001178.1:55331-97567 GCA_010120015.1 Rhombomys opimus
ACAAATAAAGCTGCTACTAACATGGTTGAGCAAATGTCCTTGTTGTGTACTTGAGCAAATTTTGGGTATATGCCTAGCAGTGGTATAGCTGGGTCTTCTGGAAGCACTATTCCTAATTGTCTGAGTAAGCGCCAGATTGACTTCCAAAGTGGTTGTACCAGTTTACATTCCCACCAGCAATGGAGGAGGGTTCCCCTTTCTCTACAACCTCTCCAGCATGTGCTGTCACTTGAGTTTTTCATCTTGGCCATTCTGATGAAATGGCCAAGGTGAATGAAAGGTGAAATCTTAGGGTCGTTTTGATTTGCATTTCCCTAATGGCTAATAAGGTTGAACATTTCTTTAAGTGTTTCTCTGCCATTCGATATTCCTCTATCGAGAATTCTCTGTTTAGTTCTGTTGAACTTAGACTCTAATAAGAATATGTCTTCTAGGCTGTTGGGCTGTACGACATAAAGAATTCTTTACAATCCAAAGGTTCTAATATCCCATGATCTGATTCAGAAACCCTCACCACTCATACATTTGAAGCAGAAAATGGGTTGGATCTGAAATAAAAATAAAGTTTTGCTCAGTTACAGACACCCCCGCCCTATTATAGGCTGTGACAACTTACTTTATCTTTTGATTTACTTTTATCTTTGTGATTTTTACACACAGAGTTTATAACATAAAATTTAAAAAAAACGTATGAGGTCAGAGAATGATCAGACCTTCAAAATAACTAATGTTTGTCTTTTTTCAATTAGCTTCAAATGTTCACCAAAACACCGATGTTACATAATCATTTTAGAAAATTGCTTATATTAATATTCATAATATAAACACAAAAAGTGTAGGATTGCATAGTGTGACATGAAATGAGTCTTTAAAAATCTGAAAGTGAAATGCATCAAAGTTGAAGTTAAAACAAATCAGTTTAAAGTAGCATACACAATGATTCTTTTTGTAAATGTAGTGCATGAGGTAAATGAAAATATACTTACATTTCTTTTCCTTGCTTAAAGAAACAGTTAAAATGCATGTGATTGTGAGATTACATCACTTTCCATCCTCGAAAAATGACAAAAGGCCAGCAATACCAGAGGCCATAAAAATGATTTTAACATGTTTTGAATCTGTGCAGCTCTTAACATATACAGTAGAAAGAATGTGAATTTGGTGTATTTGGCAACTTTTCATGGTTTCCTTGGTGGCTTCCTTCTGTGGGTTCAGGGACCTTGATAATAGGAGACACATTTATAAGCTCTATAACTGTTTTGGTTTCCTTGAACTCAGAAGCATTCATATTTATTTGGCAAAAGGAGTTCTTCTTGTAGGTTTTTTTTTCTTGTAGGGTTTTTATAGGTGATTTTTATCACACATGCTTGCTCCTTCAGTTTGAAAGGCAGTAACGAATGGATCCACATAATATGTTTACAAGATACAGGATGACAAAGCTACCTGATCCTGTTACTTATATATTTTAAAGTTTTTGTACTGTTTATTTTTGGTTAGAAAATGAAAAGACTCAAGTAATATGGCAGTCTTTTCAGATTGGAGGTTACATGACCGTGAACCTTTTTTCTTCTTCTGAAGAGAAATGGAAGAAGCTTGAAAGACTCTTCTATGTTAAATCCTCTTTCTGTATTGGTATCACTTAAAAGATTTGTGGGCTCAAAAATTATTTTGGTAAAGTAGAAAAACTTCTTTTTAGAAAATTAATTTTAAAATACCATAAACTTAATGGAAATTTCTGCCTTCTTTTCCTCTTGTTATACAACACTGTGAAGGAATAGTGGATTTTAAGGCTAAGATTAATTATTTATGAAATCTTTTTAATCTTAGCAATTGTTCTTAGCACATCTTTTTTCTGGTCTTGAGGCTTTTTCTTACTTTTTTTGGGGGGGGTTGGTTCTCTTTTTTAATTTTTATTTTTTTTTAATTTTTTCCTTATCAGTTTCATTTTATTAACTCTGTATCCCAACCGTGTCCCGATCCCTCATTCTCTCCCAGTCCCTCCCTCCCTCCCTCATCTCCACCGTGCTCCTTTCCAAGTCCACTGATAGGGGGGGACCTCCTCCCCATTCATCTGATCCTGTTTTATCAGGTATCTTCAGGACTGGCTGTAGAGCCCTCCTCTGTGGCCTAACAGGACTGCTCCTCCCTTGGGTGGTGGGGAGGCCAAAGAGCCAGTCATTGAGTTCCTGTTAGCAATAGAAAATTGCTAACAAGGGTTCCCCTCACTTTGGGAAACCCATTGGTTACTGAGCTACCACATGCTACATCTGAGCAGAGGTTCTAGGTTATATCCATACATGGTCCTTGGTTGAATGTCAGTCTCAGAAAAGACCCTGTACCCAGATATAGTTTGTCCTTGTGGAGCTCCTATCCTTTCCCCATCAGACTCTGGAAAGCTATCTGGCGCTTTCTAAGACAATTAGGAATAGTACTTCCTCAAGACCCAGCTATACCACTGCTAGGTATATACCCAAAGTTTGCTCAAGTACACAAAAGGGATAATTGCTCAACTATGTTTATAGCAGCTTTATTTGTAATAGCCAGAACCTGGAAACAACCGAGATGTCCATCAACAGAGGAATGGGTACAGAAATTGTGGTATTTTTACACAATGCAATACTACTCAGCAATCAAAAAGGAGGAAATCATGAAATTTGCAGGCAAGTGGTGGGATCTAGAAAACATCATTCTGAGTGAAATATCCCAGAAGGAGAAAGACAATCATGGTATATACTCACTTATATAGACCTATAAGTTATGATAAACATAATGAAATCTATACACCTAAAAAAGATAATCAAGAGAGTGGACATGGGGTAAGATGATCAATCCTTGTTTAGAAAGACAGATGGGATGTGCATTGAACGTATGACAGGAGTCTACTGAGCGCATCTGAAAGCCTCTAACTAGCAGTGTTTTCAAAGCAAAGACTCATGACCAAACCTTTGGCTTTTTCTTACTTTATACTTACCAAAACAACAAAGTAGTAGAGCTATCTTGGACACAGGATTTGTAATAAATATTTGTTAAACTTGAAGTATTGAATTTATTTTGCAAAATATTTATTAAGTTCATTATAGAGATGACAAAAATATAGTGTTCATAACTGACTAGATTCTTTTTGAATAACTTAAAACTATTTAAAATAAAAAAGCAAAATATTAAAAAATTCATTAGTAGCATGGATTATTTGCTCCAGCTGAATGATGAGGAGATAATATTTAATAAAGCAATGGATGAGTTAATAAGCATTCAAAATAAAGCACAAATAGAGAAACATGACGGAAACATGCAGAGCAGAGCAGCTGAGATTTGCATATCAAATAGCTTCACGTTGAAGCCTGCACTGAAAAGGCTCTATCGTTTAGTGCAGCAGATATCATTTCCTCCTCTTTGTTACGCTTTTCTATACTGTCTCCTCACTATCAGATTGATGTGGTAGAACTGCTGATAAAATGAACTGGCACTTGAAAGGTGTCCACGTCTAAGTTTGTTTATGCTTTGGGCAGAGCATTAGCAACTTTGTCAGAAAAAGAATAAAACTGAAAACAAAGAAATATGCAAAAACACATTTTCAAGATCTTACATGTGGGAATAAATATTTCTAATTTTTCTCCTTTCATAAATATTTTCTGGATCTTTTCCTTCATGCTTCTTCTCACATTTCTTTTTAAACAAAATTTGCACTATGTTTGATCACTCGGGTAGAGGGCTAGCTAGGCATTATTTGGCCTGGAGACCATTCAGGATGGTCTGTCCTCTCTGGACGAGCTCAGTATCCTATGTCATTTTTCCTGGTAACACACTAAGCTTAAGACAAGTAAAATATCACAATTACATTTTGAGAAAAGTTAAAATACCATGTTAAAGGAAACAGAAACATCACATTTGTCCTCATGTCTTAAGCTGTTACATGAAAGGGGAAAGTGGGTCAGAAGGATGTATAAAGCACATTAAAGGAAAACTGTTTCTTTCTGATAAAAGGTGGTTATTGTAGCAATTGATTTTATTATTTGTCTTAAATGCACTTTTATTTGTGCTGCTAACTTTTGGTCAAAAGAATGGGATCCGAGTAATACCTCTGGTCTTGAGTGGAAGCAAGACAATCTAAATTTCCCAAAGCATATGACATTAAAATGATGTTATTGTCCTTTTCTTTGACAGCTAATCTAAATGGGCCTTCCAATCACTTAGACATAAAATGATCTTCTGGAAAGCTGTTATACTTTAAGACCTGTTTAAATGATGGGCAGAAAGATTATCTCTTTAATAAGATGTACTTCTACACTTCAGAAGTACATCATAACTTCTGCTACTCTTCTTAATTCTTAAATCACATATCTCATTTATAGATACTTGATTTTTGACAGAGAAACAAAAAAAAAAACATGCAATGGAAAAAAGACAGCACCTTTCACAAGTAGTCCTGGTCTAACTGGATGTCTACATGTAGAAATAAATACATATTTATCTCCCTACACAAAACTAAAGTCCAAGGGGATCAAAGACCTCAACATAAAACCAGACACACTAAACCTGTTAGAAGAAAAAGTGTGGAAGAGTCTTGAACTCATCGACACAGGAGACAACTTTCTGAACAGAACACCAAGAGTTCAGTTCTAAGATCAACAACCAATAAATGGGAACTCATGAAACTGGAAAATTTCTGTAAAGCAAAGAACACTGTCAACAGAACAAAATGACAGCCTACAGCCTGGGAAAAATCTTAAAGAACCCTACATCTGACAGAGAGCTAATATCCAAATATATAAAAATCTCAAGAAATTAAACACGAACAAATCAAGTAATCCAATTTAAAAAATGGGTTACAGAACTAAACAGAAAATTCTCAATAGAAGAATATAGAATGGCAAAGAAACACTTTAAAACTGCAAAATGTCCTTACTCATCAGGAAAATGCAAAATCAAAATGATCCCGAGATTATAACTTACTCCCATCAGAATGGCTAAGATCAAAAACTCATGTGACAACACTTGCTAGAGAAGATGTGGAGAAAGGGAACCCTCCTCCATTACTGGTGGGAATGTATACTTGTACAACCACTTTAGAAATCAATCTGGCACTTTCTCAGAAAATTAAAAATAGTGCTTCCTCAAGATCCAGTTATACAACTCCTGGGCATATATCTGAAAGATGCTCAACCATGCAACAAGGGCATTTGCTCTACTATGTTCATAGCAGCTCTATTTGTAATGGTCAGAATCTGGAAACAACCTAGATATCCCCCAAATTAGGATGGATATCGAAATTGTGGTACATTTACACAATGGAATACTACTTAGTTATTAGAAACCAGAATAACATGAAATTTGCTGATAGCTGGAAGTAGAAAACATCATCCTGAGTGAGGTAACCTAGAAGCCGAAAGACATCCATGGTATATACTCATTTAAGTGGACATTAGCCATATAATATAGGATAAACATACTAAATTCTATAGTCCTAAAGAGGCTAAACAACAAGGAGGACCCTAAGGAAGATGCTTAATCCTCCTTCAAAAGAGCAAACAGGATAGACACTGGAAGTTGGAGAAGACAGGGTCAAGACAGGAGCCTACTTCAGAAGACATTTGAAAGACTTTACCCTGCAGGATATTGAAGCAGGTGCTGACTCTCATAGCCACATTTTGGGGAGAGTGCAGGGAATCTCATGGGAGAAAAGGGAGATGGGAATACCAAGAGGTGACAGCAACTCCACAAAGAGACCAACAGAACCAAAACAATCTGGGGCCAAGGGAACCTGCAGAGACTGATGCACCAACCAAGGATCATTCACGGAAAGGACCTAGATCTCTGCTCAGAGGAAGCCCAGTGGGCATCTCAGTCTTCATGTGGATTCCTAGTAAGGAGAGAAGGGGCTGTCTATGACATGGACTCTGTGGCTCCCTATTTGATAACCTCCACTGTGCGTAAGGGTGGCTGGCAACCTTGCCTTGCCTGACCACAGAAGAAGAGGATGCAGCCCGTCCTGATAAGACCTTACAGGCTAGGGGTGGCGCACCTCTCCTATCAGTGAACTAGGGGAGGGGCATAGGGAGAGAGAAAGAAGTGAGGGCAAGATATAGAGAAGATGGGGGAATGGGCTATAACAAGGATACAAAGTGAATAAATTGTAATAAATTAAAAGTAAGATACAAGGAAAAAAAAAAAAAACCTAAATTACTTTGTCCTGTAAATCATGCATCCTCTCCTCCCAGGGCTGTTACATTGCTGAGTGAAATCTTTCTGTTAACATTACAGAAATTCTGAATATTCTGATACATGCCCGTGACTTAGAATCCCAGAGTCATCCCACAAAACAGGCAAAAATAAGGCTGGAGCTAAGTTGGTTGTTTCTAGGTTACTATTTAGCTGGTGATTCTCCGTGAGTTCACCTAGGTTTTTTTGACAAGACTAATTGGATGTGAAGCACAAGGTTTTTTTCCATAGCTCCTTTCGTATGTCAACCAGACTTAGTAGTTGTCTAATGTCCAGCTCCCTCTAACCCACTTCAACTGAAAAACAAAGCCAAGAAAATAAAACTGTATTACATAGCATACTGTATCGGAACCCCTAGGTAGATTTCAAAAGTATATTAAAAAATGCATCTCACCTTTGTGCCCACTTGATGAATATTTACTATTTACTATCATTTATTTACAAAATTTCCTTATGTCAAATGATCTGACTGAAACCTATACTAAGGTCTTATGTCACTATTTTTTTTTTCTGAAATTTGAAGGTCATGGAAAGATTTGAGTTTGATAATATCACAAAGATTAAGAACAGCTACTGACAGCATAGCTAAGAATTTTGGTTGATGGCAACATTTAAATTACTTACTAAAGACATGAAGTTATTTGCAGTATCATGATGTCTTTAAGTAGGAGTATTTGAAGAAAAAGAGAAATAATAGATACAAATTTGTACAAGAGATCATTGTCTACTATAATGCGGGTTAGTAAATTTTGCTAAAATAATTTTCTTGTAATTTGAAATAAAAATGTTTCTTCAAAGTATAGGAAAGTTGGCTGCAAAATTTAGCTGTGTGTCCTTCACAACATTTGTATGAAGTCAATGGTATTTTTAGGATGCCCTTTAGAAACACAAACTGAATAAGCAGCAATTTCTGTTGGAAGGAAAATCAAATTCTCTGACTCTAATATAAATGAGAGGAGGATTTCTCTGAAAGCTTTTAATCCACTCTAGCAGTCAATCTTCTTACAGAGAGAGCTGTCCTACTATTTAGATATTCTATAAAAAATTCTACCTGAAGCAATAATGAGTTCATTATTTTAAGTTTAACAATTGAGTTTATATGTGGAAATTTTGTACCTATCATTGTAGAGAAAGTGGATGTTAATGTATGCTAGAAAACCAAGTTCTACTGTCATTGGGTCAGCTCTGATAAGAGTATATAAACTGATTTTCATTGGAGTTCAAATTTACTAGCTAAACCCACTTAGGGTATGGGTGACAGTAGATACTGGCTCATGTTTCATTTATCAATGGTAAAATGAAGTGTAAATCACAAGTTAATATTATACATCTTCACTAGACTTTAATTTTGGATTACAAAACAGCTTTGACCTTTCCAACTCTGTCTCCTAACCTTTTTATTACAACATAATAACAATCATTTCATTTCTTTCACACAGAATAGGGGTGGGTGTGGTTATACTTAATTGAGTTCTTGATAAACTGGGATAGGTCATAGTATATTGTTGGGTGATAAGAGGGTTTTATAAGAGTCTTTAATATTATTCATCATCAGCTGACCATACATTCACAGGAGAATGATATGCTACATGACCTCATTAAACTTCTTGATACATAATTTATTTGTATGGTCTTATCTTATACTTGTCATTTTTGGGTATTCATCTTCCAGAGAAAGTATTATCAAGGTATAATTTATACTGTCTCTGTGCAGTATAAAGGGAGTTTGTAACATAGCTGTTTTGCCTAAAATGAATTAGAATGAAAAGAACAACATTCCTGATGTATCTGAAATATACTTTCCGTCATCTTCTATGTGTAATATTCCCCAATGATTTTTTATGGCAGTTATATCAAATAATACTAATTCTTCAGCATCTATGTGACTAGGTAAGATTTTAACTATTGTCCTATTATTCAACTCAAAGCAGAAAGATAACCTAGGATTATAACCAACAGTTCAAAACATTGATTTTTCTCCTAATTCTTACTTGGAGATACAAGAGTATTCTGTTAAGCTTTATCTAAAATTGATGTAAGCCTCCTCTAGCTATCTGATATAGTAAAACGACCAACTAAAATTCATCGACACCAATTAGGAAAATAAAATATCTGAGAGTGGTAACAAAAGTTTGAATGCACAAAAACAGATAAGGAATTGATGAAGTAAAGGAGCGATGACAGAGAGAGAAGATTAATAGGAAGCAGAGAGAAATATTGGTTTAAAAAAGAAGGATGTAGAGGAGAATGGATACATTTGCTGCTTTAGAAATATTAACAAATCCTGACTATTATACAAGATGCCTATCTAACTCAGAAGATTTTTGTTCAGTCCTGCTATGACTCAGCCTCAGCGTGAATGCTAGAATAACACAAGAAGTTCTTGGTCTGGGTTCTGGAAAATATACTAATAAGGTTTGGGTAAATATCACAAAGGATCATTTATTTTTCATGCCCAGATTCTCCAACCTTGTAACAACAACATTTTTTACAGTACCAATAATTTTCATATCTGGGAAGCACATTTTGGCCTCTGTTTATCCTTGAGATAATTTCTGATACATCTGTTTCTCACCTTATTGAATTATAAACCTGGAAGTCCTCTTTTTCTTCCTTTCAGTGTTCTGTTTAAAACATTTAAGTGAATGTATTTCTTACATCTTCTTTTATTATGTTACATTAGCCATATGGAAGAAACATATAGATCAACATAAATCATCCACTAAGGTGAATATAGCACATTGTCCCAAACATAGTTCCTTTTGGTCATATTAAAACCCACAGGTTCTGAAAAAAGAAAATAAAAAACATTGCTTAGTTTGAAAAGTGTAATTTCCTCTTTTTTATTCATTTTATTCACTTATTAATTTCCTGTTTTTATTCATTTTGCATCTTGGTTATAGCCTCATCTGTCCTCCCCTTCCAGTCCCACCCTCACTCCATCTGCCTTTCCACCTCACCTCTTCCTCAGAAAAGGGGAGTTCCCTTTCCCATCTATCCCAGCTCAGCATCAGGTCTAAGCATGTCTTCCTCCACTGTGGCCTGGTAAGGCAATCCTCCAGAGGGAAGTGATTTAAAAGCTGGAAAGTCTGTGTCCAATGCACTCCCCTCTTCCCATACTAGAAGACACACATGAACCTAAGCTGTCCATCTGCTACATCTTTGTAGTGGATTGAGGTCCAGTCCATACATGGTCCTTAGTTGATGCTTCAGTCTCTGCAAGCCCCTCTGAGCCATTTTTAGTTGGCCCTGTTGGTCTTCTTGTGGAGCTCCTATCACCTACAGGTCCTCTTCTCTTTCTTCATACTTTTCCACAAGACTCCATAAGCATCACTCAGTGAGTCAGTGCCTTTTTGGGGGCACTGCTGGATAGAGTCTCTAAGAGTATAACTCTGTCAGACTCCTGTCTGCAAGCTTAGCAGAGTATGCTTCATAATGTTAGGAGCTGGCATATTCCAACAGGGTAGCTCTTTAGTTGGGCCAGGCTTTGGATGGGCATTCCCTCAACCTCTGCTCTGTCTGCTCTGTCATTATCCCCGAACATCTTGTAGCCAGGGTAAATTTGGGGTTGAAGTTTTTGTAGTTGGGTTGAAGGTCTACTCTCTCTACTAGAAGTTTTGTCTAGTTAGAAGGTGTCCTGTTTTAGTCTCTGTTGCCTCTGACACTCACTGCTTGAATCCCCCTCGTTTCCTCCCAGAGGCCTAAACTGACTTAGGTCTCCAAGTTGTCACTCCCACCCTCCATTTTTCTTTTCTCCACAGGCCTCTGTCTTCTTACCCTCACTCTCCCTTGGTCTGTTTTCCACCTTCTTAACTCGCTGTGCCCCCTTTCCTAACTTGTTACTTCTCTTCAGCCACTACCAATATCTATTCTATCTCACCTTCCAAGTGAGAGTTATGCATCCATTCTTGGCAAACAACACTGTCAATAGAACAAAATAACTGTCTATAGATTGGGAATGGATCTTCACTAATCCTACATCTGATAAAAGGCTAAACATCTTCACTAATATCCAAAATAATAATGAACTCAATAAATCAAACAAAGAAATAAAAACCAATAAACAAAATAACCCAATTTTAAAAAAAATTCGGCACATAACTAAATAGAATTTTCAACAGAAGAATCTCAAATGACCAAGAAACACTTGAAGAAATGCTCAACTTCTTTAGTCATCAGTGTAATCCAAATCAAAGGGACTCTGAGATTCCATCTCACACCATTCAGAAAGGCTAAGATCAACATTTCAAGGGGCAGCATATCCTGGGAAGGTGTGAAGAAAGGGAAACACTCCTCTGGTAGAACAATGTTCCTGGAACATTGCTGGTGGGAGTGTAAACTTGGACACTCACTTTGGAAATCAATCTGGAACTTTCTCAGAAAATGAGAATAGCTTTACTTCAAATTCCAGCTATACCACTGTTATATATTATTAAAAGAAAGATGAGGTTCAGTCAACCAATCTTCTATGCCAGAAGTTTATTAAGTGGGTATGGAGGGAGTGGGAGAACAGGACATGGTAGGGAGAGAGAAAGAAAGAGAAAGGGGGGCACCCCAAGAAAGAGAGAGCATGAGAGAGAGAGAGAGGGAGAGAGAGATTAAGCAAGAGAGAGAGCATTTGTCTCCCTTTAAGGGACAAGGTGTGGCCACCTGGCTGGGACACATGATGACATCATAAGTTGCTGGGTAACCCAGGAGCAGGTTGTGTTCCAAAATACTAACAACCACTCCTGGGTATTTACCCAAAAATTGCTACACCATACAACAAGGACACATTTTAGCAGCTTTATTCATAATACCCACAATCTGGAAACAACCTGGATGTCCTTCAACTGATGAATGGATAAAGAAACTGTGGTACATTTATACAATAGGATACTACTCACCTACTAAAAACAAATCATGAAATTTGCAGGCAAGTGGAAAGAATTAGAAAATATCATCCTGAGTAAGAACAACACATATGGTATATACTCACTTATAAGGGGATTTTAGGCATATAGTACAGGATATACATAGTCCCACAGAAGAGATATGTGGTTTCTTAAAGACACAGGAAGGATGCTTAATTATGCAGCTTGGTTTGTCTGTTTTTTACTATGTGCATCATTTCTAGGGGTTTTTCTCTTTTCTCATAACCTCACTCTATTACAATAAAATGTTCCCTTTAGGAGGCATGCCATGTCTTTCTCTACCTTTACTTTACTTACCTCCATGTGCTCTCACTGACATATCTGTGCTCCTTATAGTTGGTTTCTGACCCATTCCATTTAGCTTCTTTTTTTCCCCACAATAAGATAAATAGATGAAGAAAGAGACAGACAAAAAAAAATAAAGAAAATGAGCTGGAAGGTGGTGGCGTATACCTGTAGTCCCAGGTCTGTGGAGGCAGAGGCAAGCAGATCTTTATGAGCTTGAGGCCAGCCAGGTCTACAGAGTGAGTTCCAGCATAGCCAAGGCTACCAAAAGAAACCTGGTTTCTAAGAAACAAAAAGTAAAAATTAAAAATTAAAAAATAAAGAAAATGGAATGTGATATGAATATCTAAAACCTTATTTATATTGTCATCTATATAATTATACTTTCATAATGTTCTTGTTTGAAAAAATTTACCTACCTCATCTTGAGTATAATTTTTCAACTTAAAAAAGTTTTGCACCTTACATTAAGCTGGTTTGTACTTTGTTGTGTAGAGGAAGCAGTGGGAGACGGAAATTCCTAGTCAATGTCAGTAGACAGTAAGTTAATTTTGCTCATCAGATGATGAGATTCATAGATATTGTATGATCTTCATCTTTATATGCATAGTGTCTAGCAAGGTGTGAAAACCATTAAGTCCAGGTATATATTTTTCCAACAAAAAGTATATATTTATTACTTATACTTCTTATTAGTTAACAAGTTCAAAACAACTTGGTTTTACAACTGAGAAAGCAAGAATATCTATAATATTTATTACATAAAATCTGAAATTATCTATTCTTCAGAAACTTTCCATGCTCATGAAAATAACTATTTATCAAAATCTGTGTTTTATAGCTTGGAAATTATTTATAATCCTAAAACAAAGATATTATTGTTACAATAATAAAAGTATACCACCTTTATAATGACTCATCTAGCTACTATTTTGAATGCTCAGAGAAAAGTTACAATAATAAAGTTGCTAAAATAAAATTTACCTTTTTTCTGAGAAGCAGGCTTGAAAATCATTCTGTCATTGCTGAAGGGTAAATGAAACAGAGGAATCTGATTATGACAGCATGTGGTAGGAAAAAAACATAATTTCAAGTTATATAAAAATGATTGAAAATATTAAAGTGCCTTTTATGTCAATCTTATTTTTACTTGGGAATGTGTTAGTTTGTTTTTACGTTACTATGATAAAACCTCAGGACAAAGAAAGCAACAAGGGGAAAGGTATGTATTTATTTATTTATTTAGTCCAGCATGAAGAGAAGTCAGAGCAGGAATAGAAGGCAAGAACTTGGAGACTTGAAATAGAGGTTTTAAAGTAGTTTGTTCCTTATGGCTTGCTCAATTTGATAACCTTTACAGTCTAGGAGCATAAGCTCAGGAATAGTACCACCCATAATGGTCTGGCCCTTTCACATTTATCATTCACGAAGAAAATGAGCTACAGGCTTATATATAGGCCAGTCTGATAGGAGCATTTTCTTAACTGAAGGTTTTTCTTCTTTGATGAGTATAGCTCTGTCAATTTGAAAAATCAAAACAAAAACTACCCAACACAGTGGGGAAATACTCAACCTTTCTCTATACAGTATTGCTGAATAATACTAACTTCTAAGTGTTACACATACATATATGATATGCATTTACATATATGTATGTATGTGTATATATGGAAAGAGAGAATGGTGAGGTTTGCCTTATGTACATAGATAAGCTTAATTGATGACATGTGCATGGTGAATGAGAGCATTTACTTTAAGTTATTTCTTTGAGAATGTACTAAAACAATCTATTGTCTGCCTCAGCTGGACTCCTTGAGAACTTTGAAATGAACTTTCTAGCAAAAGTTTACCAGTTCTTAAAAATAATCTGAAATAGAAATTAACTATAGCTTTTTTTGTTAATGGGAGAAAGAAGGTAGATTAATTTACTCTAATGTATCATCTCTTGAATGAATGACTTCCAGAGAAAAATACACACGCTTTGATGAAGGAAAATACTCTTTCCAACAAATGAAATTCTCAAAGGTCTGTGCATTAACTGCAAGACTTTCATTTTAGGAGAGAATTTTTTTTTAAATACGTATATATCTAGTAAATTGCAGATGTATCTATTACTTGTCTATTTTATGCAATATAATTGTAGGCTTTTAGTTTTCACCAAATCTATTTTATTTAGGATTCTTAAACACCTTTACATCCCTAGACCTTAGATTGGAGATAAGTAGGGGAGAGGGCTTTAGTGCTCTTTTATCTGCTTCCTGCTGATTAGGGTCAATGGGTCTTTAGGGGATTAACTGAGAAGTTCTCTGGAATATTTCTCTCTGCTAAGTGTCAAAGCACTAAAATCAACACAGCAATGTTGATTCAGAAAGCAAAGCCTCACGGTGGGTGGGCCTCTACATGTTTCCTCTCCTCAGAGTCTACCCACAGGTGTTTTCAGCAGCCAAAGTCATGGCCCTTGTACAAGAGAGCTCACAGCAAAACATCACATGACAAAACTGAGTGTTCAAAGAAACCAGAAACTTCTACTTCATGTAACAGATTTAAAATTTATGTGTACTGATAAGATTTAGAGGCCTAGATCATCCATCAATGGACAATATTATTCATTTACTTCATTAACACTTGTATAGTACAGAAAAATTCTTCTTGGTTGGTCTTCTGTGAACGGTTCTATCTGGGCTAGCCAAGTTAATGGATTTGACCATTCTTACTGAAGCTAATAGGCTGATATGAAAGCTTAAGTGGGATAAAAATTTGAATGTGTATGTGAAGCACAAACTTGAATATCCAGCTGGTGATAATATCATTGTGTGTTAAAATTAGTTTTAACTCCTCAAAATGTATGATTTTGACCTTCTTCAGACTCCCCATATGCAATTTATTTTATCTTTAATACAAGAATGTTAGATACTACTTAACATTCAAGTATCATAGATTTTTGTTTCATACACATTTTACTTTGTAATTCACTCAAAATGGGCAAAATGATTGGATGGGTAATTATTTTTATAGTCCTAAGGAATTATTTTCTAGGATTTTTAATTGAATATTTCATACAATTATACTGAACACAATTTTTGTAGCCTTTTGTTTCCTGTTTAATCATAGTTAGTGGAACACTCTGACAATAAGAAAATATTATTATTCCAATTAAGATAATTTGAAATTTATTAATTACTTATAGAGTTCTTATTAACATCATTATAAAAGCTGCTTTATATATCATATCTGCCAAGAAGTCTATTTCTAAAGTGTAATGTTGAAATGTGGTGTGTTAAGTGTTTATTTAAAGACTCTGTGGGTTAATTATGGTTTATTCTTAGCCAAACTCATGTTGAAGTTTCCCAACAGGATAGTTCTGGAGCACTCAATGCCTTTAAAAAGGAGTACAGGCAAGGGTATGTGAGAAGGTTTGCAGGGACGAAAGAGAAGGGGAAAATGTGAATACTGTATCCTCAAATGCAAAATAAAAAGTAATAAAAAAGAAGTCATTAGTTTTTTGAATATAGATAACAGCTTTTATAGTGGATTGAAATTCTCATTATTTTAATCTCTGCTCTATTTGCTTATATTTATCCACGCACATTTGATATGCAGGGTAAATTTGGGGTCGAAGGTTTTGTGGGTGAGTTGGTCTTCTCCACCCTCTATTAGGAGACTAATCTGGTTAAAGGTCATCCTCTTCAGCCTCTTTGGCCTCTACTACAAGAAGTTTCTGCTTGAGTCTGCCTCGTATTCTCCCAGGAGCCTACTGTGCCTTAGGTCTCCAGCTTGTAACAGAGATGACCCTACTTTCAGGTTCTCTTTTTCCCTACAGGTCTTCTGTCATCTTGCCCTTGCTTTCCTCAGTTCTGATCTCCACCCTCTTAAGTCTGTGAGATTGAGGGAATGCCCAAACAATGACTGGACCAACCAAAGGCCCACCCTATCTGAGAGTGCCAACCCCTGAAACTATGAAGATAGTCTGCTAAGCTTGCAGACAGGAGCTTGATGAGTTGTGCTCTGAGAGTCTCTACCCAGGAGTGCCTCAAAACAGATTCTGAGACTCACAACCAAACACTGAGTGATGCTTAGGGAGTCTTGTGAAAAAGTGGGAGGAAAGAGAAAGGGACCTGGCTGTGACAGGAGCTCAAGGAGACCAACAGAGTCAAAAAATCAGATCCCAAAAGGGCTTGCTGAGACTGAAGGATCAACCAAGGACCATGCAGGAACTGGACCTTGGCCTCCTACAAAGAGGCAGCTGATGAGCAGCTTAGGTTTCAAATGGGTCCTCTAAAAGGGAAGTAGAGACTGCATCAGACAAGCACTCACGTGCCAGCTTTTTGATCACTTTCCCCTGGCTGGACTGCGTTGCTAGGCCACAGGGGAAGAGTTCAGGTTTAGGCCTGATGTAACTTCATGAGCTGGGGTGGATGTAAAAGTGGGCTTTCCTTTTCTGAGAAAAAGGTGAGGAGGGAGAGGGCAGAGAGGGAGAATGGGACTGTTAGGTGAGAAAGGAGGAAGCTATAACAAAGATATAAAGTGAATAAAAACAAATAAATAAATAATAAAATCAACCCGAGTCACTTTATTGGCTTCTATTCTCTGCTCAGTGGAGTCTTTAAGAGGAGATCTGTAGTAGGCTCCTGTCCTGTTCTCTCTTCTACAGCTTCTGGTGTCTATCCTGTTTTCCCTTCTACATGAAAATTAAGCATCTTTCCTCAGGTCCTCTTTTTGTTTTGAGTTTTTAGGTCTGTAAATTTTAGTACGTTTATACTGTACTTTATGGCTAATATCTACACATCAGTTAGTGTACACCATGCTTGTCTTTCTGCTTCTGGATTACCTCACTCAGGATGATCTTTTCTAGGAAGTGTTATGGAAGAGGTGGAGATAGAAAGATCCAGAGGGGAAAGGAGTCCCACAAAGGAACCAACACAGCCAAAAAAGCTTTGGGACTACAGAAACTGATAAATCAACCAAAGACCATGCATATAGAGGACCTACACATCCTGCCCAGATGTAGCCCATAGACAGCTCATTCTCCATGTGGGTTCCCTAGTAAGGGGAGAAGAGACAGTCTCTGACATGAACTTGATTGCTTGTTCCTTGATCACTTCTCCCTTGTGGGACAACCTAGGTAGACCACATAGGAAGAGGATCCAGAGAATCTTGATGGGATCTGAAAGGCTAGGGGGCAGACAGGAGTAGAGGAGGACTTTCCCTATCAGAGAAGAATAGGAAAGGAATAAGGAGAGAGGATGGGACTGGAAGGGAGAGGGATACAACAAGTATACAAATTGAATAAATAATAATAATAATCAAGTGGTTGTAAAAAAATGTAGAAGGTTGTGCCATGAAGTTGCATCTTAGCTTTATTATCTCACATACATCTGTTTCACTTATATATGCTTTCATTTTCTGCTTTTCCACTGTGACTCAGTGTAACCTGGAAATTTATCAGAGGATGCAGATGCCTTGCATTGGAACTTCCAGAACTACAAGCTACACAGATCTATTTTCTTTGTAAACTGAACACTCAATGATATTTTATACAAGCAAAAAACACTATGTTAAGGTCAAAGAGAAAAAAAACAAACAAACAAACAAAAAACAAAAACAGCAGTAATAATTGATAGTTACATTACAAAATGTATAGCTTAGAAAAATGATACTTAATGTAATTTTAAATTTTTCTGACTTAAATGTAAAGATAATTTTTTCTTCTCATGCATATTTCAGAAACTGAAATTTAAAACTATAGATAAAATAATATTCTTTAAAAATTTTTCTTGATTTTCATTCCAACAATGAAGACTATGGCATGTTTTTTCGCTCCATAATCCAACAAACATGTTTGACAGTCCTGGCAGCTCAAATAAAATTTGGAAAGCATACAAATTCACACAAAAAAAGCTTTCTAAAGCTTTTCTGATGCCTTTTGCCAATTTCCAGTTTCTCTTCAAATATATTTGAAATTTAATTTGCATGTGAAATTGAAAAAAATTTAGAAGAAACAGTATATAATAATAATTATATGAAAAATTATTTTAAGAAGTCTCAATTACATGGTAAGAAACAGTGGTAATTTCTGACATTAATGAAAAATATTGATAGCCATATAATTATGTTATTTAAAAGATCAGTGTGGCTCTGTTGGTCTTCTTGTGGACCTCTTGTTCCCTCCAGGACTTCTAATCCACCCCACTCTTCCGCAAGATTCCCTGAGCTCTGTCCAAAGACTGGCTGTGAGTTTCTGCATCTGTGTTGATCTCCTGCTGGGTGGAGCCTTTCAGAGGACACCAATAGTAGGCTCTCATCCTGTTCTCTCTCTTCAGCTGCTTCTGGTGTCTATTCTATTTTCCCTTAAGAATGAAAATTAAGCATCTTCCCTAGGGTCCTCCTTGTTATTTAGCTTCTTTAGATCTGTGGATTGTAGAATGGTTATCCTGTATTATATGGCTAATATCTACTTATCAGTGAATATATCCCATGTCTTTCTTTCTGGTCCTGGGTTACCTCACTCAGTATGATTTTTTCTAGTTCCATCCATTTGCCTACAAATTTCATGATTTCCGTGTTTGTAATTGATGAGTAGTATTCCATTGTGTCAATGAACCACAGAAGCACAATTTCTGTATCCATTCTTGGTTGAGGGTCATCAAGGTTGTTTCCAGATTCCAGGTATTATGAATAAAGCTACTATGAACATTATTAGGTAAATATCCTTGTTATGTGGTAGATCAACAGAGCCAACAAACTGGGCCCATGGAGGCCTGCAGAGACTGATGCACCAACCAAGGACCTAGATTCATGAAGGGGACCTAGACACTCTTCTGAGATGTAGCCAATAGGCAGTTCAGTCTTCATATGAGTTCCATAGTAAGCAGAGCAGGAGCTATTTCTGACATGGACTCTGTTGCCCTCTCTTTGGTCACTTCCTCCTTGGGGTGTAGGGTCTTGCTTGGCCACCTAGGAAGAAGATGCAGGCAGTCCTAACGGAACTTGATAAGTGAGGGTCCAATGTTAGGAGAGGAGTGCTCCCCCTTTCTGAGGACTAGGGGAGGGGCAGAAGAGGGAAGAAGGAAGGAGAGTGAACCAAGAGGAGACCAGGGAGTGTGCTACAAGCAGGATGTAAAGTGAAGGAATTATAAAAATAAATTTAAATTTAAAAAATGATCAAGGTCATAAGATTCCCTGCACTTTGCCCAAAGTTTGGCTGAGTCTCAGCATTGTTTTTGATACCCAGCTGGGTAGAGTCTTTCAGAGGCCCTCTGTGGTAGGCTCCTGTCATGTTCCCGGTTTTCTCTCTCCTCTGATGTCCATCCCATTTGCATTTCTGAGTGAGGATTGATCATCTTACCCAGGGTACTCCTTCTTACTTAAGGTATATAAATTTTAATATGATTATGCTATATTATAAGCCTAATGTCCACTTATAAGTGAGTATATACAATGTGTGTCTTTCTGCTTCTGGGATATGTCACTCAGGATGATCTTTCTAGTTCCCACCATTTGCCCTCAAATTTCATGATTTATTTGTTTTTAATTGCTAAGTAGTATTCCATGAGAGAAGGGGGAGAAAGAAAGACCTGGAGAGGACAGGAGCTCCACAGAATAGCAAAAGAACTAAGAAATTTAGGCCCAGGGCTTCTTTTCTGAGACTGATTCCCCAACCAAGGACCATGCATGGAGATAACATAAAACCCCTGCACCATGGCAACTGAGTATCCAAGTTGACTCCCCAGTAAAGGGAACAGGACCATCTCTGACATGAACTCAGTGGCTGTTTCTTTGATCACCTCCTCCTGCCCCCACCCCGAGTAGGGAGCAGCCTTACGAAGACAATGCACCCAGACCTGATGAGACCTGATAGGCTAGGGTCAGGTGGAAGGGGAGGAAGCCCTCCCCTATCAGTGGATTTGGAGAGGTACATAGGAAGAGATGAGGGAGGAAGGGTGGGATTGAGAGGGAATGGAGGAAGGGGCTACAGCTGGGAAACAAAGTGAATAAACTGTAATTAACATAAAAATATTTAAAATATTTAAAAATTTAAATAAAATTCAAAAATGATCAAGATCAATGTAAAATATTCTAGAGCAATCCTATTAAAATACTGACTATATGATGGAAGTCATTTTAAAAAATGAGAAAAGTGCAGTATCACTGGGGCACATTTTTTACATTCATTGTTTTATTAGCAACAATGACTGAAATTTCTGTAAGAATATATTGTTAAAAATATAAGATAATCAAGAAAGTGGACATGGGTGAAGACGATCAATCCTCATTTAGAAAGACAAATGGATCTGCATTGAACATATGACAGGAGTCTACCGAAAAAGGCAGCTGAAAGACTCTACCTAGCAGTGTTTCAAAGCAGACACTAAGACTCATAATCAAACCCTCGGCAGAGTGCAGGGAATTATATGAAAGAAGGGGAGTTAGTATGATATGGAAAGGATAGGAGCTCTACAAGTACCAAATATATCCAGGCACAGGGTCTTTTCTGAGACTGACACTCAACCAAGGACGATCTATGGATATAACCTAGAACTTCTGCTCAGATGTGGCCCATGGTAGCTCAGTAACCAAGTAGTTTTCCAAAGCAATGGGAACAAGGACTATTTCTAACAGGATCTCAAGGGCAGGCTGTTTGACCTCTTCCCCCCACCCCTCCAAGGGAGGAGCAGTCCTGTTAGGCCACAGAGGAGGACTTTGCAGCCAGCCCTGAAGATACCTGATAAAACAGGGTCAAATGAAAGGGGAGTAGGTCCTCCCCTATCAGTGGACTAGGAAAGGGGCAGGGAGGAGACCAGGGAGGGAGTGTGGGGTTGGGGAGGGAATGAGGGAGCGGGATACAGCTGGGACACAGAGTTAACAAAATGTAACTAAAAAGAAAAATTAAAATTAAAAAAATATATATATATAATCTTCATATCTATAAATTTGAGACAAAGGTCTTAGATATCTAGACATTAAGTCTATATTATCTGAAAAAACAAAAATAAAATAAATATGTTAAAAACAGATATATTTGACAATCGTTTTCAAAATTCATCTTTATGAGACATGCAGAAAATTAATAATAGAAACATAGTATTTACACACAAACATTATTTGATAATTTGATAATTTTCAAGACTTTTGTTGCACAATCAATTGATATCTATCTCAAATTTCAAGTTAAAATGTTCTCTGTCACTGCTAAAATAATCCTCTACAATAAAAGATCTTCTGGAGGTATCTCCATTCCTGATCTTAAGGAGTACTATAGAGCAACGGTAGTAAAAACTGCATGGTACTGCATAGAAACAGAATGGTGGATAAATGGAACTGAACAGAAGACCCAGAAATAAACCCACAAACTTATGGACACCTGATCTTTGACAAAGATGCCAAACCATACAATTAAAAAAAGATAGCATCTTCAACAAATGGTGCTGGTCTAACTGGATGTTTACATGTAGAAAAAATGCAAATAGATCCATACTTATCACCCTGCATAAAATTAAAGTCCAAATGGATCAAAGACCTCAACATAAAACCAGACACATTAAATCAGTTAGAAGAAAAAGTGGGGAAGAACCTAGAACTCATTGGTACAGGAGACAACTTCCTGAACAGAACACCAACACCACAGGCTCTAAGAGCAACCATCAATAAATGGGACCTCATGAAATTGAAATGCTTCTGTAAATCAAAGGAAACCATCATCAAAACAAAACGACTGCCTACAGATTGGGAAAGAATCTTCACCAACCCTTTTTCTGACAGAGGGCTAATATCCAGTATATATAAAGAAGTAAAGAAGCTGAAAGCAGCAAACCAAGGAATCCAATTAAAAAATGGGGAACAGAGCTAAACAGAGAATTCTCGACAGAGGAATATCGAATGGCAGAGAAACACTTAAAGAAATGCTCATCCTCATTAGCCATTAGGGAAATGCAGACCAAAACAACCCTGAGATTTCACCTTACACCCATCAGAATGGCCAAGATAAAAAACTCAAGTGACAACACATGCTGGAGAGGTTGTGGAGAAAGGGGAACCCTCCTCCACTGCTGGTGAGAATGTAAACTTGTACAATTACTCTGGAAATCAATCTGGCACTTTCTCAGACAACTAGGAATAGAGCTTCCTCAAGATCCAGCCATACCACTCCTAGGCATATATCCAAAAGAGGCTCAAGTACACAATAAGGACATTTGTTCAGCCATGTTTGCAGCAGCTTTATTTGTAATAGCCAGAAGGTGGAAACAGCCCAGATGCCCCTCAACTAAAGAATGGATGCAGAAATTGTGGTACATCTACACAATGGAATATTACTCAGCAATGAAAAATAAGGAAATCATGAAATTTGCAGGTAAATAGTGGGACCTGGAAATGATCATCCTGAGTGAGCTGTCCAAGAAGCAGAAAGACACGCATGGTATATACATACAAACATGTAATATAGGAAAACCTTCTAAAGTCTGTACATCTAAAGAAACTAATCAAGAGAGAGGACCCTGACTAAAATGCTCAATCCCCATTCCAAAAGGCAGAGATGAAGGACATCAAAAGAAGAAGAAAACAGGAAACAACCTAGGAACCTGTCACAGAGGTCCTCTGAAAGGCTCTGCCCTGCTGACTATCAAAGCAGAGGCTGAGACTTATGGCCAACCTTTGAGCAGAGTGCAGGGAATCTTATGGAAGAAGTGGAAAATTGTAAGATCTGGAGAGGACAGGAACTCCACAAGGAGAGCAACAGAACCAAAAAATTTGAACACAGGGGTTTTCCCAGAGACTCATACTCCAACCAAGTACCAGGCATGGAGATAACCTAGAACCCCTGCACAGATGTAGCCCAGGGCAGTTTGGTGTCCAAGTGGGTTCCATAATAATGGGAAGAGCGACTGCCTCTGACATAATCTGATTGGCCTGCTCTTTGATTACCTCCCCCTGAGGGGGGAGCAGCCTTACTAGGCCACAGAAGATGACAATGCAGCCACTCTTGATAAGATCTGATAGACTAAGATCAGAAGGAAGGAGAGGATGACCTCCCCTATCAGTGGACTTGGGAGGGGCATGCATGAAGAAGGGGGAGGGAGAGTGGTATTGAGTGGAGAGGAGGGAGGGGCAGAAGGAGGGGGCTTATGGGGCTTACAAAGTAAATAGTGTAGTTAATAAAAAAATTGTTCTCTGTCACTGACACTATTAAAAAGTTTCAAGCAAAATGCAGTGATGGTTAAACAAAATAAATTGTTACTATTACAAATATATTGAAATAATGCTGTTCTTTTTTTAAAATTTTTTAGCATTTAGCATCCATTCACATCCACGTGCTACACAATACTGCAGACAGTGACAGAGCACATACACAGAATGGCTCCGGAGATTTCTAAACTACCTGAGAAATTACAAGTGACAACGTAGTTCTTGTAAGATTTACATTTTCACATATTTGTAGATGTTGATCATAACAAAACTTACTTGTCTGCCAGTCACAGAGAAACAGCACATTGTATGTAAAATGTACAACATTTAATAGTGAGAATAAAAGATTTTGTTATATGTATATATGTCTACTAAGTACAGCATATTTACATCAAGGAGCCTTGTCTGCAAATTGATTCATACTATCTAGGTTTATCTAGGGCAAGAGATATATTAATTTTGATTATTAACATGGGCTAAATTTCAACTTATTTGTGTTATTCTAATTATTTTCTCAGTATAGCAAAGTTTTAGTGTACTAATATTTTAATCTTTTTTGTTGTTTACTGTTTTTTGTGTTCATTTTATTTTTTTTAATTACAGTTTATTCACTTTGTGTCCCAGTTGTTGCCCCCTATGCCCTTCCCTCCCAATCCCACCTTCCCTCCCTCTTCTCCTTTGCCCTTCCCCCAGTCCAGTGATAGGGAGGTCCTCCTCTCCTTCCATCTGACCTTAGTCTAACAGGTCTCATCAGGACTGGCTTCATTTTCTTCCTCTGTGGACTGGTAAGGCCACTGCTCTCCCTCAAGTGGAGGTGATCAAAGAGCCAGCCCATGGGTTCTCGTCAGAGATGGTCCCTATTCCTATTATGGGGAGCCCTCTTGGACACTGAGCTTCCATGGGCTGCTTCTGTTATCTCCATGCATGGTCCTTATTTGGAGTATCAGTCTCAGAAAAGACCCCTGTGACCAAATTTTTTGGTTCTGTTGCTGTTCTTGTGGAGATCCTGTACCCTCCAGGTCTTTCTATCTCCTCCTTCTTTAATAAGATTTCCTGCATTTGGCATAAAGTTTGGCTATGAATCTCGACATCTGCTTAGATACTGCTGGGTAGAGTCTTTCAGAGGCCCTCTGTGGTAGGCTACTGTCCTGTTCCCTGTTTTCTCACTCTTCTGTTGTTCATCCCGTTTGCCTTTCTGAATGAAGATTGAGCATCTTACTCAGGGTACTTCTTCTTGATTACCTACTTTAGGTGTACAAATTTTAGTATGATTATCATATATTATATGTCTAGTATCAATTTACAAGTGAGTGTATACCATGTGTGTCTTTCTGCTTTTGGGATACCTCACTCAGGATGATCTTTCCCACCATTTGCCTGCAAATTTCATGATTTCCTTGTTTTTAATTGCTGAGTAGTATTCCATTGTGTAAAATAACACAATTTCTGTATCCATTCCTCCATTGAGGGACATCTGGGTTGTTTCCTGCTTCTGGCTATTACAAACAAAGCTGCAATGAACATGATTGAGAAAATGTCCTTGTTGTATACTTGAGCATCTTTTGTATATATGCCTAGGAGTGGTATAGCTGGATCTTGAGGAAGTGCTATTCCTAATTGTTTGAGAAAGTGCCAGATTGATTTCCAGAGTGGTTGTACAAGTTTACATTCTCACCAGCAATGGAGTAGGGTTCCTCTTTCTCCACATCCTCTCCAGAATGTGAGATTTTTACCCAACTATTTTGGTATTTATTTCTCTATTGAAATTTGAATTTGGTTTTGAAAATATATTTAGAATAGTTTATTTCACATTTTCTTAAATAACTGTTTTCATTGAAATTAGTTTGCTTTTGAAGCAATGTATTTATAGGGTACAATGATATAGTCTGATATATAGCTGCAAGGTATTATTATGCAGTAAAGATTCTGTGACTTTCTATTTCCTTAAAATTTATTGATTCAGGGCTGAAAAACTTTAAACTCTTCTCTTTCTGTTCTTTATATAGTACATAATGATAAAGTCCTTTTTCTGTGCTGTAGAACAAGGCATTTATTCCTCATGTCTACTTACATAGTTGCAGTCTCTACTCATTGCCTTCACTTTACAAAGGAGTATTGAGAATATATAGTGGTGTCATTGAATATTTTTAATACTTCTAGGTAATTGCACAAAACGACAAGTATTTTACTCTTCATTTTTATCACATTTCATTATCCATTTATCTGTCACTATTTAGGTTGTTCCAATTTCCATTCCTGAGCTATTGTGAATAAAGCAGCTATAAATATTGCTGATATCAGATTGTCAAAGCAATTCAGAGACAAAGAAAGAAAGCTGGAGGGATTTCTATTCCAGACTTCAGAATATATTACGTATCTACATCACCCAAAATGGTATGGTAGTGGCCCCAAAACAGACATGTAGTCCTGGGTAACAAACGTGAGTATTTTATCAGATAGGTTTTTTTAAAATAATTTTTTATTTCTCTATTATTCTTTTTTGAACTCTACTTTCATACCAATGTTTTCTCATAAACAGAAAATTTTTCGTATTTCTTGTATTTGTTCAGGTTTCTTAAAGTCCAGTCCTTATGAGACCTACTGGAAACTGAAGGTGTGGGGACAAGGGTACTATTGTTTATCTCAGGTGTGTCTCGAAGCGGTTTAGAGGAGGCTGGTCTTTTTCCCCTCTTTGTGATGTCTTGTGCAGAAATTGAGAGGTTTTGATCCATCATATAATGTTACTCCCAATCAGAGGTGTTTACACTGTAGAACTATCTTACCTGATAATTAACTGGAAACTTCAGATCTGAGAGACAAAAAGAAATATTTTGTCTTAATTGGTTGCATATTTTATTGGTGTATTCATATGTCAGAAAATCTAGACAGTGAAGAAAAGTACCTCTGTGGCACACTGCTAGTTTTGAGTTGATTTTAGCTCTTGATCATCTGGCTCATGGGTTCATTCTCTTTAATACATGTCACGTTGGTCTTGTGTATATGTGTTTTTTACTAATAACTGCATAACTATTATTATCAATTTACATCCATTTTATAGTACTTTATCATCATTGTATTAGTATATAGTTATTAAGTATGCACATTTTGTTCATCACTGGAGATTATAAGGTATGTATTACTCTTTCCTTTCTAGCTGTAACAACTATCATGACCAAGAGCAACTTAAGGTTGGAAATGATTTATTTAGTGTACACTTCTGTGTTACAGCTCTTTACTGAAGGAAACCAAATCCAGAACTAAAGGTGAGACCCTGAAGACAGGCACATTTGCTTTTACATAAAATATAATCCCTACTAAAAAACTCATTTCGGGACCAAGAAAGAGAGAAAAAAAATATGAAGGGATGTTGCCCCACATGCAACTCATGACTATTTTTCTATAGCTGATAACCACCATCCATGGCCGGAGAGGCCCACCTGTATTAATAAACATTCATCTTCATCCCCACAAACATGCTCATAATGCAAACCCTCAACTGTAACATTCTTTTCAGTTGACACTTGGCTGTGTCAAGCTGACAAAGGTAATTGCAATAATAGAGAATATGTTCTGTCACATTTTTCTTTTCAACAAAAGCTATTTTTTTTAATTTCTCTAATTCAAAATTTCTGCCTTGTAGACACAGAGCAGATTAGCTGGAGAACACCTTCTATTCCTTTCACATGTGAACATGAGATTATAATTTTACCATGGAGTCATGGACAACAGTAAGTTCTCCAAGTTTTATACTGTTTGAGAATATTCTCCTCCTTGGTTTGTGCTCTCCTTCATTCACCCACATGTTTCAACATAAGCTCAGAAAAAGCTAAGTGACTAATGTGTAAAGCAGAGCTCCTGTGATCCTTCTGCTGGCTAGAATTTGTAACATAGACTACCCGGTTATCCTGATCTACACTAAGTGAGAATTAAAAGTCTGCTCTGTTTGGAGCAGTGTGCTTAGTGTGGTTTATGGGCATGACAAAAGCAAACTTTGGTAATTATTCTCACGAACAAACGCCAGAATCCACTAATCCCTTCAGAGATTTCTACTGTTGAAAATGTTTCCTTGCCCTTGAAATCAAAGAGAAGTAGTTTTAAGAAAAGGTCCACCTCAGGGAGAAGCATGCAGGGCCCCAAGGGTCCTTGTCAAAGAAGTCTATTTTTTACTTCCTCATTGTGAAATTTGATTTCAGTTATGCACTGTGATGTCACCAATTGCTCTAATTAGGATTGATGTGTAAATATTTAAGGTGGGTTTTAAATTGTTCTGTGTGTGAGGTCACTGTGTTCATTAACTGGAAGTTCAATATCATGTTTCTATTTTGTTCAATATCATGTTTCACACTAAATGGTATTGCATTCAAAAAATGAATAGTTTTTATTTAAATGAATCACAATGAATTGAATGTAAGCATTATATTAATACAATTAAATTGCAGTCTATATATTGTATTTTATTAACTAATTTTAAAAATTCTTTTTGAATTTCATAGTGTTTTAATTATATTTACCCCTTCCTCAGTTCCTTCTAGATTCATCCTCTTTACCTTTATCTCTGTTGATTCAACCATACATTTTCTTTTATTTTATTAAACCCACCTTTTCTAATTTTTGTTATCCAATTGCTCTTAAACATGATTCCTGCCTTGTAATGTAATTAACTTACATATCAGGAGTTACATTCTCCAAGAAAACAGATTACCCCTCTCCCAGAAGCTTTAAATATGGATTTGGGTCAGAATTTGTGCCTACCTCCCATCTTTCATGCTATGGCCCTTACCCCAGATTGGGAATATGCAGGCCTTTGTCATACTGCCATATTTGCTATGAATTCATTTGTATAGCAGCCTGATTGTGTCCAAAATATTCTGTTTCTTTGACCTTATTTACCATCCCTGGTTCTTCAAATTTTTCTCTTCCTTCTTCCAGAAAGATTGCTGAGTTAGGGATGATAAATAAGGTTAAGGAAACAACGTATTCTGGATACAATTATGCTGTTATCCATATGAATTTACAGCAAATATGACAGCATTTCTAAGGCTTGCACATTCTTAATCTGGGGGTGAGGGCTAAGTAACATATAAAGGTAGACCTATCAGAATCACACCAGACTTCTCAACAGAGACTATGAAAGCCAGAAGGACCTAGGCATATATCATTCAGACACTAAGAGAGCACAGATGCCAACCCACACTACTATCCCCAGCACAAGTCCAAGTGGATCAAAGACCTCAGCATAAAACCAGATACCCTAAAGTATCTGGAGGATAAAGTGGGTAAGAACCTTGAACTCACTGACATAGGAGACACCTTCCTGAACAGAACACCAATAGCTCAGGATCTAAGATCTACAAATAATAAGTGAGAACTCTTGAAAGTAAAATTCTTCTGTAGAGCAAAGAATAGTATCAATAGAACAAAATGGCAGTCTACTGTCTGGAAAAAGATCTTCACCAATCCTATATCTGACAATGCACTAATGTTTTGGAAAATAAAAAAATGAATGTTGGTCTTTATATTATTTATTATTCACCCTAAGATTACCATTGTGGTATTATTTAACCCACTATCACAAATAATAAGACACACCTGTTACATTTTTAATTACCTTATTTACTTTGGGCTGGGCAGATATTTCACTTAGGCTGTCTCAATAACCTCATCTTCCATCCCTTATCCAATGCGATTCACCTTTATTCTCCCCATCTGGTCTACCTTCCATAGTCCCATGGCACTTGCTTCTATTCTTCATCTGGGCCTTTTTACAGCATTTTTTGTGTCCTTCCTCTCAGCTCATGTGATTTTTTTCTCCACACTAACCCAAAATGGTGTCCTCCTTCCTCCTTTCTTCCCGTCCATCTGTCTCCCATGATTCTCCCTTGAACCCCAAAGCCCAGGAACCTTAGCCACACCTACCCTGTTCTGTCCTGCCCAGGTATAAGCTGTTTAATCAACCATTCAGATATAACAACTTAGGCAGATCTATAAAAGAAGGACAGGTATAACCATATCTTGAGGACAGCATTAGAGCAACCCTCAAAAGGCTAATATCCAGGATATATAAAGAACTCAAGAAATTAAACACCAACCAATCAAATAATTCAATTTAAAAATGGTATACACAGTTAAACAGAATTCTCGACAGATGAATATCAAATGATGGAGAAGCACTTAAATAAATGCTGAAAGCTCTTACTCATCAGGGAAATGCAAATTAAAATGACTGAAATTCCATCTTATACCTGTCAGAATGGGCAAGATCAAAAATTAAAGGGACAACAGATGCTGGTGAGGATGTGGAGAAAGGGGAACACTTCCATTGCTGGTAGGAAAGCAAACTTGTACAACTACTTTTGAAATAAATCTGGCACTTTCTCAGAAAATTAGGAATAGCCATACCCCAAGACCCAGTTATACCACTTTTGGCATACACCTGAAAGATGATCTACCATACTACAAAGAGATTTGTTCAACTGTGTTCATATCGGCTTTATTTGTAATAACCGGAAACTGGAAACAACCTAGATGTACCTCAACCAAAGATTGGATAAAGAAACTGATGTATCCCAGCTGTATCCCGCTCCCTTATTCCCTCCCAACCCCACCCTCCCTCCTCAGCTTCTCCCTGCCCCTTTCCAAGTCCACTGATTGGAGAGGACCTCCTCCCCTTTCATCTCACCCTGTTTTATCAGGTATCTTCAGGACTGGCTGCAAAGTCCTCCTCTGGCTTAGCAGGACTGCTCCTCCCTTGGGGGGTGGGGAGGTCAAAGAGTCTGCCATTGAGTTCCTGTCAGAAATAGTTCCAGAGCTAATAAAATGTAAATAATAATAATAATAAGAAGAAGAAGAAGAAGAAGAAGAAGAAAAATAAAAAAATTAAAAATAGAGGTAAAGATGGAAAAAAATCTAAAAAATAAAAAAATAAGAAGTAATAAAAGGCATACAGTTAAAGCATAATAAAATACTGAGATTAAGTTGAATTTCAAGCTATTATAATTTTTATCAAAAAAAGAAACTGATGTATTTACACAATAGAATGCTACTCAGCCTTTAAAAACATGGAAATCGGGAAATGTGCAGGGAAATGGATGGAACTAGAAAAGATCATCCTGAGTGAGGTAACACAGACCCACAAAGACACACATGATGATGGGGGCAGACGCAGAGACCTACAATTAAATGTTAAGCAAAGCTCAGGAACACTGGGAAAGAGGGAAAGGAAGGATTGTAGGAGCCAGAGGGGTAGCGGACACCACGAGAATGTGACCCACAGAATTAACTATGCAGAGCGTGTAGGAGCTCCCAGAGACTGAAGCAGAGTTCATGGATCCTGCACGGGAATGCTCTAAGTCTTCTGCATATATAGTTTGCTTGTGGGATTCCTAACAGAGGGATATGGGGTGTCTATGATTCTTGCCTATTCTTGGTATCCTTTTTTTCCTACTGGTTTGCCTAGTTCAGCCTTGATATAAGGCTTTGTCCCTAGTCTTGCCATAACTTGATATGCCAAGACTATTTCTTGTTTGGTATCACTGGGAGGCCTGCCCTTTTGTGAAGAGGCTAGAGAGACAATGGATCTGGGAGAGTGGGGAGGTGGGGAAGGGAGCAACAAGCAATGGAGGGAAAGAGAGGCAGTGGTCAGGATACACTGTAAGAGATAAGAATAATTTTTAAGAAGTATGTGCTCAATTAAGTATAAAATAAGATACAAAATATAACAGGTCTATTTTTCAGGAGCCAAAAATTAATTTAACATTTAGTGTTAGAATTATGGTATTATATGTTATTTGCTATAGGTTGCCAAATAAAAATATAGTCATGGGAGTGTAATGTAAGATTTAATTGCTACTGGAATTTATTTTTCATGCATTATTTCCATTAAAAGTGAATAAGATAAAATTGTTGGAAGTAAACAAGACAAATGTTAGAGTTGCTGAACTAGATAATAACCGTGAGCATCAATGAATTAGCTGTATTTCTGTATTGCACAAATACAGAAAAGTATAACTGCCTTTCAGCTGTCATTTCTGTCTCCAAGATCAGCAACACCTCTATTGAGCTAATGCATGCAGCAGAATGCGTATGCAATTATAGGCATGTAGTATTTCAACAACAAAGCCCGGGCTCTTCCTCAAGGGATGCTTCTAAGACTCATGCAAAGGTTCGACACAGAAATTCTTCAGTGTGAGAAAATCCAATTTCAGTTCATTCCTCGTTTTAGGAAGGCTTTAAATCTTCATACCCACAATATAATATAAGGGGAAAATTTATCTCATACAAAAAAAAAATACAGCTACCTTAATAAAGGATCAAAGAGAACACAGATTTGGATGATTGAATTTAGGGAGACAGAATACTGACACCACACAGTCACAGACAGTAATTTGGTATTACATATTGGAATCATACTCCTCTGAAAAAAAAATCAACTGATAAGGATTCATAACTAAAACTGTACTTTATAGAAATCAAAAAGCAAAGGTCTAAAGCTCACCAGTAAGCCTTTCAGAACTGGAAAATAGTGTGGATCAAACCAATGTAGGGCAGAAGCTAACTTGATGCCCCGTCGGTACTACACTGGCTCTACCTCTGAAGTTTACTCTTGAGAATCTGGAGTGCAGCATCATACCCACTGCACATTTTTAAAACTAACATAAAAATGTTAACAAACTATATGTGATTCTTCAGACAGAGCATCATGTGTGTGAGAGATAGTGATAATGTATGTCTATGCTTGTTCTTCTTAGAAGCCTCAATTATAAAAGGTCCTATAAGATAAACTCAACATACAAATAGAAATGTATAGGTTTCCTGGTTTTTACAAATACTGTATATATCTAAGCATGCCAATATAAAATATAAATGAACATTGCTTGCTCTGTCTTGTAGTGTATAGTTTTAATAAATCTGACTACAGAATCAGGTTTTCTCTCTTTCCCTCTCCCTGACCCTCCCCTCCTGTGTAAAGAAATCAGAGAGGATATTTTTTTCTTTATTTTTGAGAAGTTATGAATATATCCAATTAAATATGACCTACACACCATTCCCACTATAAACCCCTCCACCATAAAAAGAGAGACTTCTCTTTCTTAAAAGAAGGAAGCAGGGAACAAAGTGGAATGCAGTGAGCATAGTGGGGAGAATAGACACAATATGTGTCGGGTGGCTACTCTTCTTTTTAGCTTGGCTTTATCTAAAATTAACTAAAACTCAAATGGCTTGGAGTAATGGTGAGTAATTTTTTTCCTTAATTAAATTATTGAAAGACAACTTCTAATCTAGGTATCTTGAAATGAGAAGATATACGTTTAATCTGGCCCATATCTTCTTCTGAAACCCTATACAAAGGACATCAATGTAGCTATCTTTTCCTGGTTGTCAATTTGCTAGTTTTCACCTTTGCTTACCAGCAAGTCCATTCCTTCACTGACATTACACTACTTCAGGATTCTGAAGACAAACTGAGAAATCTAGCCTTGTAGATGATTGAACAACTAACTATTGGATTCTTTCCTGGACTTTTCATTCATAGGAAGCCATTGTTGGAATAGCTGGACCACAGCCTGTAAGACATTCTAATAAATCATATGTAATATATATTATATAGGGATATGTAATATAGGGGGGTTATGTATACACACACACACACACACACACACAGTTAGAGGGGGAGAGAAATTTATTCTATAAGTTCTGTTCCTCTAGAGAACCCTGACTAATACAATGTGTATGTGTGGATATCAAAATAAACCCATTATTTTGCACACAGGAGTTATTGATAAAGAGAATTTCATATGATCTTACACTAACAAATTAATTTAAAATGTAACATTATTTGCAGAGTTCTATTTGATTTGGGCAATTTAATAATAATGCATTGAATATCCTAACAAACATTTCTTTTAGTCTGGAAGATATATAATCAGAGAGTAGACTAGTTCATGAATAAGAAACAGAAGTCTTGTGTTGAGGTTCTCACACAATCATTTTGCAACTGACTACATCTGCCTGTATGGCTGTTCTCATTGCATAGAAGATTTACTAGTGCACAAGACAGTTTCTCTTTAACCACAATGTTTAATGTCAGAGCCATTATTCAAATAAAGATGGAGAGAATGAATACTGAAAGATATTAGCCATTTATTTCATCCTTAATTGTTTGTAATTTCAGTAAGAGAGGTTTTTGTTGCTTTTTGTTTGTTTCCTTTTCAAGCCAATATACAAGCACTAGCCCACTATTCCCAATGTAGGCTAAGGGACATCCCAGAAGTGATAAACTTTAACAGTAATGTTTGAGTGGAATAAAAACTTAAAAGTTCAGAGACAATGGGATTTAAGAGAAATAATCCAAGTCCTAAATTTAAAAAAAAAATAACAAAATCGCCGTACTGTTGAGAAAAGATTAGAAAGTGGCTACATATGAAAGAGTGTTCTATGTCTTTCTGGTAAGCCTGAGATATAAACAAATTTCAGAAGAATGGCTTGTGTCAACAGAAAGTTATACTATTTTCTTAATTTTGCCTACAAGTGGTAGGGTGAGGATATAAATTATGTTAGATCTATAGTATTTATAGATCTGTGATTAATGGGATCTATTTGATAAAGGCGAAGATGAATCAATGCTATGTAATCATTGTTTAAACTTTCATTATGGCACTTTTATAGGAAAAACACAAAATATAATGGTGAAGCTTGATCCATTGCTACGTAATAGACACAGTCACTTCCAGAAATAAAAGGTTCTCCAGATTTATGTCCTATTCCTGTTCACTCTAACTCCTCCGTTCTGAGTGCTGTTTGTTTCTAAGTATTGCATTTCTTTGAACACTAATAAAATAAAGTAAAATCATTCTGCATGTTTTCTATCTTGCAGTTTTTGTTTAATATTCTTTTCAAAATCCAGATACTTTTTCTTATTTTTATTTTTTATTTTAATTACATTTTATTCACTTTGTATCCCAGCTGTAGCCCCTTCCCTCATTCCCTTCCAATTCCCAACCACCCTCCCTCATCTCCTTCCTGCCTCTCTCTAAGTCCACTGATAGGGGAGGTCCTCTTTTTAATAACACAAAAGTATCTTTGCACTGAAATAAAGCATTTTGAAAAATGAGTACTTTATAATATTTAATGTTATATGATTGTTTTAAATTTTGTTATTAAAAGTTATTCTGCTGTTGGGTAGTCTCTTTCACAAGACAACTCTGACAGCTTAGGACAAGGACCTACTAGACAGTTTTTTATCTCTTCCCCCTGGTAGGACTAGCTTGCCAGGCCACAGGAGAAGAGGACATGCTCAGTTCTGGTGGAATTTGATGAACTGGGGTGTATGCAAAAGGGAGTTTCCTTCTTCTGAGAAATAGGTGACAGGGGAGGAAAGGAGGAGGGAGGGGAGGCTGGAAGAGGAGGCTGAATGGTGCTACAACCAGGATGTGAAGTGAATAAAAAATAACTAATTTTTTAAAAAGGAAAGAAAAAAAACAAAGAAAACATGCTGCTGTCCGAGTGCCATACTTAGTTCACATGTGTACGGATTTCTTGCTGTTTGACTAGAGTAAAATTAAACTGTGTTTTGAATCTCACAATCTTCCCAAACGTCTTATCATCTTATACACATTTATTCAGTTTGAACCTAACATTTTCTGTAGCTTATGCCAATGTATTCACACACATTTGTGAACATGATCACTTCACAGGTTCTGTCAATATTTCACTGACACTTTAGTGTGTACTTGAAGACTTGAAGACTTCCAGTCGTATCTGGGTTTTATGCCTTAAGCCTGTGTGAGTATGGAGACTGTGAATATGGCCACTTGAGGTTAGACATATGCTCTTACACTGTATGAATACTAATTCTATTCTATTACCATCGGCAAAATAACTCTGAGGGGTGACCTACAAATAAAATCCACAGCTCTCTTAAGGGAGGAATTCTAAAGCACGTTAAAGATACTTTCTACTGGTTCTCAGTGATCTGTCCTGTAAGAAGAAAATAAGAATTGCTTGATTAGTAACATCTAGCATATTTCACTTCACAACAGCACCCATGTAACTTGTCTCCTATCTGCAGCCCTTACTTAATTCTCACTACCAATTCCACTTTAAAAATTCAACTAACACTGGCCCAATACCATTTCTCTTATATCCTATTAAAAATCTTCCAGTAGAAGTCAAATCGTACAGAAAATATTACCTTGTGCTTCTTCTTTGACAGTTCTTGGCTCCTTTCAATTTTCCTTCTGTACTGCACAGACTCAATTAGTGTCATTTTGTCAAGTTACAGACTCCTCCAGTACATTTGGACTGATTAGATTCTATCAAGATTGAACTCCAGTCATCTGCTATGGAGGCCATCTAAATTTATGTACTGTTTATTGACTGCTTCCCTTCCTTAAATCACCCTCAGACTCTTCTTCTTGCATGTCTTGCTGGCAAGCTTGTTTCTTGATTCAGAGTGTACTTCCAGGTACCTCAAATCAAAACACTGAGCCTTTGGACAAGAAAAGTATAGAGTGGTACAATAGAACTACAGCAGTAGTTCTATAGGACAGTAGATGAAGGGTGAGAGAATTATTTTGTATCTAGGCCTGTGACACTGGAACAAAAAATAGTCACAATTTGGATAGATTTGTGTAGAATACTGGAAGTTGTGGTATGGAAAAAGTAAAATGTAACAGTTATACACACATCACTCAGTTTTTGTTGATGAGAATAAAGGAAGTGTCCACAGTCTAAGGTATTACTCGACAAGGTAGTATTAGGGAAAATAAAGATGTTAAATGGAGGACAGAATTTTCAGGTCAAAGACAGCAACATGTAAAATACCTAATCAATTTTTTAAATATCTGTATGTGTAAAATAAAAATATAATATATTTTTTCTCATTATAATTGAAAAACAATGTAAAATGAAAGTTACTTTATGGAATAAAGTATATGAGACATAATTTTCCGATAGTAAGCCAATAGGTGTGCATTTGCTAATACTTCCATTCATCTTTTTGTAATCTCAGTCATCACAAGTTCTCACGCTCGGTGGCCTCATACATTTTTTATAGGATAGTGTTTACTACTAGTATGTCCTGCAGCTAGCGCCTCATTTTATTTTTAAATAGTAATTGCCAGGAGCCAAAGCTGTCCTCTGAAGCCTAAGTCAATTAGTGAGTCAAAGCTATCTAGTAGAGACAAAAGGTGTTTGCTAGGCCAAAGCCAAATGTGAGCAAAGGTCATTTAGTGGAGACCTAAAGCTATTTAGTGAAAGTTAGCTAGGACCCTAACTCATGGGTGATAGACTGTGAGGACATCCGTTTGTTAGAGCATCATGAGAAAACATCCCTATGGTATCTTGCAGGCACCCTATTTAACACATGAAAGCACTCTTCCTGTCTCCTGCAGCAGCTAATTACCTTCCCCCTTTTCCTGCCTTCTCCCTATATAAGTTGGGTAAAAATTTCTAATAAATGAAGCCTTGATCAGACAAACAGACTTGGCCTCCTTCCTTGCACTTCTCATCCCCTCCCATTCCTTCTACTCTCCTCCCTTAGGAACCCACATTGAAGTCCCACAGGTCAGGGCATAAGTAATTGTTGAGAGCCAGAAGAGAAATGTTCTTAATTGCTAAAGTGTTTACCTGACCAAACTAAAAGCTTGATTTCAGAAGTTAGCATCACTATAAAAAGCCAGGCATGTTGATTTGTGTTTATCTTCTAAGAACTGAAATACTGGAGATAGACAGAGCCCTGGTCTTAGTGGCTTAACTTGTCTTGCTAAATAAATGAATAGAAATTTACAGCACACTATGACTTCAGCTTCATAGCTTTTTCTAGAAGGCAGATTGAGATGGTTTTGTTTGGTTGGCTTTTGTTCTCCTATTTAACATTAAAGGAAATATCTCTGAAGTCAGGATTTCCATTCTTCCTTTAGCCTTTGGCAATAAACACTGATGAAAATCCAGGTATCCCAAGTGGATAAAGTGAGTATCTTTGTTTATTAAAGAGGAAGACAATGTGTGCAGGATTCTAAATAGCTAGAGCAGGTGAGCAAAGTGAATACTGTCCATTTTTATCTAGTTTGTGAATTTTAGAACTAATGTGTGAAAAGTGACATCTCTAAATGTTTTATGTATGCATGTTTACATGTCTACATTCATATTTAAGCCTGGGTGTGCTTTGCTAAATTTTCAACAATCTCAGGGATTGGACCAACCTATGGAAGGGAATATCCTATGTAAAGAAAGCACAGATCTTCACATTCACATTTACTGTGTGTTGAAAAGTTTTCCCTTAATATTTATCAGTGGACCAGTACAGGAAGATACTATTTCCTCATAGGGTAATTCAGAAAGGTATCATAACATAATATGTGATAGTGTTTAATAATGTAATATCTGATTGTGTTTCTGACTTTGCATTGTTTTTACTTTCCCAGTACTGAAAGAATGAATCTTCCTTAGCAAAGATTTATGTATATGATAAGCTAACACTGATCTATATACTGTCTCTTTAAATTTGGCACAAAAAAGACAGCCTCTACAAATCTTGTAGTGTCAGGATTTGGTAGGAATCATTGCTTAATCCACATGTACATAATAAAAATAGTAGAAATTTTTCTACTCTCACCTCATAATTTGTCAAAGGACCAACTTCTCTATATTTACTGTAGTATTGATAAGCAGACATTAACTTTTCAATGTGAAATTAGGCAAAAGTTGGACTGGGTACTGTTAGCATTTGGCTTAAGAGGTTCTGGTTGAGGAATGGAACAGAAATTTTTGTATATCTACACAATGAAATATTACTCAGTGATAAAAAAAAAAACAAGGAAATCATGAAATTTGCAGGTAAATGGTGGAAACTGGAAAAGATCATCCTGAATGAGGTATCCCAGAAGCAGAAAGACACATAAGGTATATACTCACTCATAAGTGGATATTAGACATATAATGTAGGATAAACATACTAAAATCTGTACACCTAAGTAAGCTAATCAGGAAGGAGGACTCTGACTAAGATGCTCAATCCCCATTCAAAAAGGCAAAGAGGATGGACATCAAAAGAGGGAGAAAACTGAACAGGACAGGAGCCTACCACAGAAGGCCTCTTATGAAATAAGTGCGAGATACTAAGATCTAGAGAGGACAGGAGCTCCACAAGGACAGCAACAGATCCAAAAAGTCTAGGCACAAGGGTCTTTTCTGAAACTGATACTCCAGCCAAGGACCATTCATGGAGATGGCCTGGAACGCCTGCAAGGAGGTAGCCCATGGCAGTTCAGTGTCCAAGTGGCCTCCATAGTAATGGGGACAGGGACTGCCTCTGACATGAACTGTTTGGCCGGCTCTTTGATCACCTCCCCCTGAGGGGGGAGTAGCCTTACCAGGCCACAGAGGAAGACAATGCAGCCACTCCTGATGAGACCTGACAGACTAGGATCAGAGGGAAGAGGAGGAGGACCTCCCTTATCAGTGGACTGGGAGAGGGGCACAGGTAGGGAAGAGGAAGAGTGAGATTGGGAGGGGAGGAAGGAGGGAGGTACAGGGGGCATACAGAGTGAATAAACTATAATTAATAAAAATGAAAACAATTTTTAAAAAAGGAGGTTCTGGTGTAACAAGACCCTTGTATTCTACCTTGGCCTTCATCACCAATTATTAACTTTCAGCTGTATTTTTCTCTTACCTTTCAATATTCATTTACTGAAGAAATAATTTTACCTAATCATTTAAAGTTTTATGACCTGGAATTGTAAAAATAACTTTTATTTGCCTGTTGTAATTGTCATCTCAGAGGTTTACTGCTTCTCTCTGCTAGCCTAGTCCTAGTCCTAGAAACTTCTAGCCTCCATACAATCTACCTAAGCCTACAAAGTTTTCATGCTCTGATATTTATTGCTTAATAAGCTCAACCTTATTTGTTCGCACTGAGCCCTTGACTGACTGGTTCAGCTCATTTGTTCTGGCTAAAAGACCTCTCCGAGTTGACTGATTCAATCTGGGTTCTCTTTTGGCCCTTGAATTGTTCTGGTTGGCCTCAGCCTATCACAAGCAATCTGCATTAATATCCTGGATCCTTCTCATTCTCTGGCCCACTCAGTCTTCACCTGAGCTCTCTCTGTAACTCATCTCTCTATTACTGCCCTATAAAACTGCTTCTTTTCTCTATATTGTTCCTTGAGTAAATTCCCTTTCCTCTGTCTTCCCCTGAGAATTGGACAAATCCTATTCTGTCAACTCTTTCGGTGATTTGTCATCTTTTCTGCCACTCAATTAGACACCACTTTCAAACATGGGTGCTTCCCTCTGCAAACTGTCTTTACGTTCATTGTTTGGGATTAAAGGCTTTTACCACCATGCCTGAATCTAAACTTTTCTTTATTTAAAATAATTTTATTAATTATTTTAAATAATTACAATTTATTCATTTTGTATCCCAGCTGTAGCCCCCTCCCTCATTCACTCCCAACAGGACCCTCCTTCCCTCTTCTCCTCCCTTGCCCCTCCCCCAGTACACTGATAGGTGTGGTCCTCCTCCCCTTCCATCTGACCTATCAGGTCTCCTCAGGACTGGCTGCATTGTATTCCTCTGGGGCCTGGTAAGGCTGTTCCCACTCAAGGTGAGGTGATCAAAGAGCCAGCCACTGAGTTCATGTCAAAGTCAGCCCCTGTTTCCCTTACTAGGGAAATCACTTAGACACTGAACTGCCATGGGCTACGTCTGTGCAGGGGTTCTAGGTTATCTCTGTGAATGGTGCTTGGTTGGAGTATCTGTCTCAGAAAAGACCCCTTTGCCCAGATTTTTTTAGTTTTGTTGCTCTCCTTGTGGAACTCCTGTCCTCTCCAGGTTTTTCATCTCCTCCTTCTTTCATAAGATTCCCTGCACTCTGTGCAAAGTTTGACTATGAGTTTCAGCATGTGTTTTGATACCATGATGGGTAGAGTCTTTCAGAGGCCCTCTGTGGTAGGCTCCTGTCCTGTTTCCTGTTTTCTCCCTCTTCTGATGTCTGTCCCATTTGCCATTCTGTGTGAGGATTGAGCATCTTACCCAGGGTCCTCCTTCTTGCTTAGCTTCTTTGGGTGTACAGATTTTAGTATGATTATCCTGTATTATATGTCTAATATCCACTTACAAGTGAGTGTACACCATGTGTGTCTTTCTATTTCTGGGATACCTCACGCAAGATGATCTTTTCTAGTTTACACCATTTGCCTGCAAATTTCATGATTTCCTTGTTTTTAATTGCTGAGTAGTGTATTCCATTGTGTAATTGTACCACAATTTCTGTATCCATTCCAGTTGAGGGACCTCTGGGTTGTGTCCATGTCCTGGCTATTATGAATAAAGCTTGAGCAAATGTCCTTGTTATATACTTGAGCACATTTTGGATATATGCCTAAGAGTAGAATAGCTGTATCTTGAGGAAGCGTTATTCCTAGTTGTCTGAGAAAGCGCCAGATTGATTTCCAGAGTGGTTGTACAAGTTTACAGTGCCACCAGCAATGGAGGAGGGTTCCCCTTTCTCCACATCCTCTCCAGCATTTATTGTCCCTTAATATCCAGAATATATAAAGAATTCATGAAGTTAAAAAAGCAACAAAGCAATTAATCCAATTTAAAAAAGGGGCATGTGTGAAGAAGGGGGAGGGAGGGTGGGACTAGGGATGAAGAGGCAGGGGCTTATAGGAGGATACAAAGTGAGTAAAGTGTAATTAATAAAATAAAATAGAATTTTAAAAAAATGGGGTACAAAGCTAAACAAAAAATTCTCAAGAAGGAATATGGAATGGCAGAGAAACACTTAAAGAAATGCTCAACTTCCTTAATCATCTGGGAAATGCAAATTAAAACAAACCTGAGATGTCACCTTACACCATCAGAATGGCTAAAATCAAACAATCTAGGCTTTTTGTTACTTGAAACTTGCTCTATACCAGGCTGGCCTTGAGTTCAGAGATCTCCTTGCCTCTGTCTCCTGGGATTAAAGTTATGTCTGTATTCTGGCAGGATCACATAGACCTAGAAAGTCTTTGGATGTAATATCTTGCCAGAACAGCCATTTTCTGAATTATCATTCCTCTATATTCCTCTATATACATGCAATATAAATACATTATTTAATTAATCTCTTTGATAGAATTCTAATGTTCATTAGTTTATAAAATCAAATCAGGACAGGACCTCCACAAAGAGAACCACAGAACAAGAAAATTTGAACACAGGGAACTTCCCAGAGACTCATACTCCAACCAAGGACTATTCATGGAGATAACCTAGAACCCCTGCACAGATGTAGCCCATGGTAGTTCAGTGTCCAAGTGGGTTACATAGTAATGTGAAGAGGGACTGCCTCTGACATAATCTGACTGGCCTGCTCTTTGATCACCTCCCCCTGGGGGGGGGGGAGCAGCCTTACCAGGCCATAGTAGAGGACAATGCAGCCACTTTTGATGTGAACTGATGGACTAAGATCAGAAAGGAGAGGAGAACCTCCCCTATCAGTGGACTTGGTGAGTGGCATGAATGCAGAAAGGAGAGGGAGGGTGAGATTGGGAGGGGAGGAGGGAGGGGCTTATGGGGGGATGCAGAATAAATAAAGTGTAATTGATGAAAAATTAAAAAAAAAAGAACCTTAAATGACTTTCAAAAGTGGAGGAAAACATGGAGTTAGTCAATTTACATGGAGCACGTCTCGCCCCTGGGGGCAATGGTCTCCTGAACCTACTCAGACCTTGGACACCACCACTGCTAGTTCTAGAACTGATGCAGGATATTCCAACGAGAAGGTTAAGGCTTCTCATAATATTTCCTATAAGTCCACACCTGTTTGTTTATAAGCCCCATTTCTAGTCATTGTTAGCCAGATAGAGCCAAGTAATTGTGGTAATGATACTTGCTTTTATGCCCAATTCCGGAATGCTAGTGAATTTAGCTATGCCCTGGTTACTCGCATGCCTCCCTGGGTGCCTGTGCCTGCTGATGCCCCTCACGCTATGACTCTCTTCAGACAGAAAAGGGATCTTGGAATTACAGCCGCCATTGTTACTGCCATCTCATTGGTGGCTGTTGGAGCTACCACCACGACATTCGCCATGAGTCATACTGTGCAGACTGCTCAGACCCTAAACAATATTTTAGCCAATGTAGCTCATGCTCTAGATATACAAAAAGGAATTAATGCTCAACTAAAAGGAGACTTGATGGTGTTCAATCAGAGGATTGACCTCATGCAGGAGCAAAGTGATACCCTATGGCAAATTGCTCAACTTGGCTGTCAATGGAAGTATGCTGGACTTTGTGTCACTAGCATATAATATGAGAATTTTTCCCATGCTGCAAATCTGTCTAAACAATTGTCTAGCTATATTTTAGGTAATTGGACTGAAGAATTCGATACTATGATGGAGCAGCTGAGAGTGGCCATTGTTACGGCAAATTCTACCAGAGTGGACGCAGGACTAGCCACAGGAGTATCATCATGGATTGCTGCAGCCATGAATCATCTGAAGGAATGGGCCAGCATGAGAGCATTAGCAGGCCTTCTGGTGTTGGTCTCCTTGGTTTGCCTGTGGTGTATATGCAAGATTAGTGTCTCACAACAGTGTAATGCAGCCATGATCATTCAGGCCTTTACAGCCATTGAAGCAGGA
>REGO01001178.1:98668-118544 GCA_010120015.1 Rhombomys opimus
AGATCAGAAAGAAGGAGAGGAGGACCTCCCCTATCAGTGGACTTGGGGAGAGGCATGCATGCAGAAAGGGGGGTGGGTGAGACCGGGAGGGGAGGAGGGAGGGGCTTATGGGGGGATACAAAAGGAATAAAGTGTAATTAATAAAAGTTAAATAAAAAATTTGAGAAAAAAATATCAAATCAAAAGAAACCATACTTACAAATTGTATGTTTTACTTATTACTATATTATCAAGCTTCCCAAGGAAGCAGGATATCATTCTTTACCTTTGTTGGTGTTTTTGTGGGGAAGTCTTGTTAATTAAGCTTCTCTGGCTTGAATGAAACCGGCTGTGTAGTTCAGTCGGTTTCATACTTGCAGAAAGCCCCTCTACCACTTGACTCTACCTTCGCAGTGCTGGGATTTTAGATGTGTACCACCCATAGTTTTATATTTTATACTTTCAAGACCATACCAAACTATCAATGCATATTGTTGTTTTATAGTTATTCTATCATTATATATACTATAAGAATATATTCTATTACTACAAAATTTATTTAAAGAAAAAATAACACGTAAGTAAAGAAAGAGATTTTGAATTTTAAACATGTTCTGAAAATCTCATATTTCTTGCATGATATGATGCTGCAATTTAAATTTAATTTTACGTGTCAAAATTTCACCATAGTGAATGAATGAAGAGACATGATGACATAATCCGGATTTCAAAATATTGTTCTCTTTATATACTTATAAATATCTTGTAAAATATCCTTTCCATCAGTTAATTCAGTAAACTCAGCATTTATCAAAGTTACTTAAAATATTGGGTTATTTGTAATGGTTACATGTTAGTGGAGTAGTAGAAATAAAACGATAACCACCAATTGTAATACAATTTGGTTGTGCTGCACAAAGAGAAATATTGTTTTCACCCAACACCAACTTTGAATTTTTTTTCTCTGCAATGTTCTTATAGATAAAATGGGTTCAGTCATTATCCTTTATACGGAACCAATGTAGTACCTTCTAATGATTATGACATTAATGTGTTGATAATCTCTAGACTGTCAATAGAACATGTATCTGCTAAAACCAATGGTAGTTGAATGTAACTAAATTGCTCCACAAGACAAAGTATCTTCAACACAGCAGCATTGTAGATCCCTCCATTTGCCACCTTCCCCCAACACACACACACACACACACACACACACACACACACACACACACAGTATTTATTTATAGCCAGGGAGAAGGAAAGGACAAGCAAAGTATTCAGACTGGGTCCAGTCAATAATTGCAGTCTATGAAAACGGAGTGATAAGATTCTAGGCTTATATGTATGAATTGGTCTGTGCTATTGGCATCCTGTTATTGGCTGAAGCTCAATTGTTTCAGTTGGCTGAGACTTGGTTGCTTAGTTACAAGGAATTATTCTTGGGTTTCAATTTATTTACATGTTAAGGGTAGATTACTACCTAAGGAGGCTACTGTGAGTCAAACTCCATCACCTAAGTAAAGAGACATATTTATGCCAAGCTCATTTCATATTAACAAGCTTATAAATATCTTGAGCTATTTGAAAGAACAGGATGTAAATCCATTCATGCTTTATAGCAACAGGATTAAGCTTCTTTTGTGATCACTGAATGAAATTTAAAATAACTAAAATTTAAAATAATGCTTCCTATAGATTTTCAAAGAAAATTTGATTTTGTTAGAGTGAGATATGACTTTGATGATTTTAGGTATAGAAATAGGTAAGACCCTAAAATTTCTTTTTGATTCAATATTATTATTTACTGTAGAAGATCATTAGGATTTTTCTTTTTAAATTCCTTACTCTGTAAAATTATCCGGACTCCCTCATACTGTTTTTTTTTTTTTTTTTTTTTTCTATAATGGGAGTGTCACAGCTTGTTCCATTTTCATAATGAACCACAATTATCCAACATTAGAAAAAAGTTTCTTCCAATGATGTCAGATTATTCTTAATAAATGGTTTCCAGCTGAACACAGGGCTATAATTTAATTTCTACTGACATCATAAGCTCTGTGCATTCAGCATAAGTAGTTTATGAATGGCAGGAAGACAATTCATTTAAATTATATCCTAAACTTGTGCTCAATGAAATAAAGTTTTTAAAAAGATCATCTCATTATCTTTCTAACAATGCATTCTCTTTGTAAAGGGAAATGAAGAAAATGATCCTCTTTATACAGTGAATTTTGTTTTCTGAATTTAAAGACTATTAAGGACATTTATGTTATACTATGAAACTTCGTAATAGATGTACACAGTTCTAATGTGTATATTTGGAATCTATTATCTTTTTGCATTGTACCAATGAAATTTCTCTCCGGAATCACCAAGTGCAATGCTGCTTTTAATATTGCTTATTGCTAATTGAAATACTAATCACAAACAAGCTAAGTAATTCCCAATATCCCTTAACACCATGAGACACTGAGAACAAGGAGGAAATTGAATTGAATTACCAAATTTTATATGGAAGAAGACTCTTAACTTCTACAGAGGCCCACATCAGATATTACATCTGTTCTTTCATAATTAAAATGAGTATATGAAACCATGGAAGTGTCTGCCCTATATTTTCTACATAATGCTGACCCTGAGCAAGTGCTGCAATAGCCCTATCTCCACCCTAGCTTCACAGTAACAAATGACTTTTCACTTGGCTGTTGGGCATTCAGACTTAAGAGCTTAGGCCTGTGCAAAAAGCACTCTTATCCAGTAACTCATCTCCCCATGCCCCACAATGTTTCTTTCTCTGGCAAATCATACGCATTTTCCTTTTATTCTTGTTAGTTTTTTTTAGAACATACAAGTAAAGTCTGTTTACTGTTCAACAGTAAGCCTTAATTTACCATATACTAATCTAATGTATTTTCAGAAAAAATTATATTTCAAAAATATTTCAACATGTTTCATAAATACCATCAGTATTTCCATGGGCCATGGAGAGAATATATTTGAGAAAGGAAAATACAAACTGTTTTTCTGCATAATCAGCGTTTTGGAATGACTATCATCATCATCATCATCATAATCATGATTGTCGACATAGGGTGCAAAGTATTTTTAAAAGTTATGTAATAACAACTACTCATTTGGGTTATTATATTATTTATTTCTCTTAATTCAATCCTATATATGTAAATTATTCTATTAAATTTTCATGCAAGTACAACTTGATATTATTTTGCTTTAAAAAGGAGTGTCATGTAGCCAAGGTTGACCTTAAAGTTCTAATCCTCATGTCTTCACCTTCCAAGTGTGCGTCCACATATGACCCAAGTCCTGCTTAATTTTAAGGTTAGTCAAAACGCATACTTAGTGAAGTAAGAAAAAATTTTAGTTGCTTATCTGCAGAATAACAATGAGTACATGAGCAGATTTCAAAACTTGTGTTTTCTATTGATTTACTTTCTTTAAATAAGGGAGGAAGCACAGAGAGAACAGGAAAATGGACAAGAGAAGAAATGAGAAAACAGGAAGAGAATGGAGGATGGGAAATTGGTTATTCCTATAGGGGCTACTCATAAATTGTTTAATTCAATCAACATCAAACATGAAAATGAGATTTCATCCAAGATTTCAGTTATTGTCAACCAATCAAAACCAGTTAGGATTTGCTAAGACAAAAGAGGAGAGAAGAGATGGGAGAAGAGATGAAAGTTAGAGGAGTCAGTGTGAAGGAAGAGGAGGGGAGACTGGCAGTTCCTGATGATTGGCAGTCATGCTTCAGCTAATAAAATATTCTCAATATCTCCATATCTGTCTATTCTAAATGTCTTTAAAGTTAAAAGTAGAAATATATATTCTGAATTTTACTATTAATTACACAGGATGTCATTTCAATGTTTTGACTTTGGTAACAGTGCTATACAATACTGAACTGGAATGTACGTTCAGTAGATTTGGATACTCTAATTTTCATTTTTGTGCAAAATCCACAGAAGAGCCAAGGGAAAGATTTAAAAGATTGAGAGACTATCAGAAGGCCTAGACAGAAGCTCTTCCAAGATATCATTATTAATGTCATTATTCAGCGAACATTCAGAGTCTGTTTGGACCAAAGTTGAAGGCTGTTACCCTCTCTGAGTTGGAGCTTTACTATACATTCATGGACTAGATAAGAAAATAAAACTCAAAAACAGAATGTTAGTAAATGTATTTTCTGCTGTAATAAGTGAGATTTTATCGAAATTTTTGGAAACATAAAACTGTTAATAATGCCCTAAAGCAAATCAATGTAGATTTTTAAGTAACAAATATTTCAATTTGAATTGGTGAAATGAATTAATTTTTCATCTTATCTTAGAATTTGGTTTTATTTTATTTTTAAACTTCTAAATTAGTCCACTGATAGGATAGGATCTCCTCCTCTTCTATCTGATCCAGTGGACTAGGGAAGGGGCACAGGGAGAGAGGGCCTGGGAGGGACTGGGAGGAGATGGAGGGAGCTACAGGCAGGATACAAAGTGAATAAATTGCATTAAATACATAGATAGATAGATAGATAGATAGATAGATAGATAGATAGATAGATAGATAGATAGATAAAAATAGATAAATTCTAAATCAAATTAATGTCTTTGATGATGGCTGAATGAGACTGATCTATAGATATAGATATAGATCTATAGATATAGCACAATATTAGGAGTCATTTTTTTACAACATTCATTTAGCAGAACAGTAATGTTTACTTTTCCTCTCTATGCCCCATGTTTATCTAGTCTCATGTCCTTGTACACCCAAGCAGTGTCAGAGATGGGTTCTATTTCATGGAGTAGAGCTTAAATCCAATCAGATATTGATTGGTTACTCCAACACAAGCTTTGTGTTGTACTAGTGAGACTTTCAGGCAGGTCACCAATGTAGAATTAAGAGTTTGTAGCTGGGTTGGTGTTTATGTTTCTCCTTTGGTAAGATGCAGCATACCATCTTCACCATGTACACTAGTCAGTAAGGAGAACGGCTCTATGGAAACCCCAACTGCACTTTTCAGTCAGTTAGTGGAGATGGTGTTTTCAGCAATAGGGTCTTACCAGCAGTTTGTCAAGAACAACCTAGCCTTCGTAATAGCCTAGATGGTTTTGGTGTTCCCATGGATCCTCTTGATCAACAGCTAGATTAGATGTAACCCATTCATAGAATAGGCATCTTCATTTGCTGAAAAGAGCTGTCCAGTTTCTGCTCTGTTTTCCCCTTCTTTTTGGCGATTCCGTTTAGATCATCTTCATATATATATATATATATATATATATATATATATATATATATATTAGGCTGGGAAATGGAATCTTTATTTTTTTTATTTTTTTTTCTTTTTATCAGTTACATTTTATTAATTCTGTATCCCAGCCGTGCCCCGAACCCTCATTCTGTCCCAGTCCCTCCCTCCCTCCCTCATCACCACTGTGCCCCTTTCCAAGTGCACTGATAGGGGGGGGACCTCCCCCCATTCATCTGATCCTGTTTTATCAGGTATCTTCATTGAGTTCCTGTTAGAAATAGTCCTTGTTCCCCTCACTTTGGGAAACCAATTGGTTACTGAGCTACCACAGGCTACATCTGAGCAGAGGTTCTAGGTTATATCCATACATGGTCCTTGGTTGAATGTCAGTTTCAGAAAAGACCCTGTGCCCAGATATATTTGGTCTTTGTGGAGCTCCTATCCTTTCCCCATCAGACTAACTCCCCTTCTTTCTTATGATTCCCTGTACTCTGCCAAAGGTTTGGTCATGAGTCTTTGCTTTGAAAACTTAGCAAGCTTCTGCTCTATTTGTTTTCTTCTCAAACTAAATAACTCTTAGTTTTAGTCATTCCTTTGTGTGTTCCATCCCTCACTCCATTCTTCCCTCATTTTCTCCATTGTTCTCCCAATTGCAATTTCCCCAAACCCAATTAGTACTTGCACAGATCTGGGCCTAACAAGGTTCTCCAGCTCAGAAGGAAAGTGAACACAAGACTTCTTCCTTAACTCAGAAGCTATCTTCAATTGATAACAAGTGCAAATGAATTATTATTTTTCTCCAACTGAGTTTCACTGAATAAACAAACCATTTTTTGCCCCATGCGTATATTTAGATGGCAAAAATAAAATCAACTAAGTAAAATCATTGAACATTCTTTCTCTAATAATACTTTGGAAGGGCTCTTGTTTCCCTTATAGGCCTTTGTATATAAATTATGGTTTCCATTTTTGTGTTTTTATAGGATTTCTGTGTACGTAAAGGTGTGTCTCTGCAACCATATATGTTGAGGTTTTTCTTTGGCTCTTTTAATTCCTATTTGTTTGTCCTATTTTTTTTGTATTTTATCTAATTGTACTATGCTTATTATTTTTAATTTTAGATGCCTGTTTATATCTTAATGACAGAGGGAAAGAAAGGACATGGATTTGGGGGAGTGAAGAACTAGGGAGGATCTGAGAAGATCTTGAGGAAGAGAATATTTATAATCCGAACATATTGTATTAAAAACTATTCTTACTGTTTAAAAGTAAAAAAGAAATTACTAACTTGATTATTATTTAATTATTTATTATTAACAATTATTTATTTATTAATTATTATTATTATTAAATTATTTTTTTCCTGAAATTGAATTAAATACCAAAATGAGATGGTTTTCAAGATTTCAGTCATCTTTTAACAAATCATCACCAATTCAGGTGAAAATTATATACTGAACCTTATATATTTCAGTACATCTGTCAACTTTATATTGTATTAATACACCTGAGAAGGTGTGTCATAGATAATGCTTTGGATATTTGTCAAGAGCTATTTGGGGTTCAGTGTTCTGAGATGACTAAGTGTGTGAGAGAAATGAAAACAATTGCATTGTAGCAGCTAGGAAAAGGAGGAAGAAATGGCAAGGATCTTTTTTAATTAAATTTTTATTTTTATATTAATTACAGTTTATTCACTTCGTATCCCAGCTGTAGCCCTACCTCATTCCCTTCCCATACTACCTTACCTCCAATATCTCCTCCCATGCCCTTTCCTAATCCACTGATAGGAGAGGACATCTTCCCCTTTCATCTGACCCTAGCCTATCAGGTCTTATCAGGACTAGCTGCATTGCCCTCCTCTGTGGCCTGGCAAAAATGCTCCCCCATCAGGGAGGGGGGTGGTTAAAGAGGCTGCCACTGAGTTCATGTTAGAGACAGTCCCTGTTCCCTTTACTAGGGTACCCATTTGGATACTGAGCTGCCATGGGCTACATCTGAGCAGGGTTCTAAGATATATCATGAATGGTCCTTGTTTGGAATATCAGTCTCAGAAAAGACCCCTGTGCCCAGATATTTTGGTTCTCTTGCTCTCCTTGTGGAGCTCCTGTCCTTTCCAGGTCCCACTATCTCCCCCTTCTTTCATAGGATTCCCCACACTCTGCCCAAAATTTGGTTATGAGTCTCAGCATCTGCTTTGATACACTGCTGAGTAGAGTCTTTCAACTCAGATGTCTCTCAGTGGAGGAATGGATACAGAAATTGTGGTACATTTACGCAATGGAATGCTACTCAGTAATTAAAAACAAGGATATCATGAAATTTGCAGGCAAATGGTGGAGTCTAGAAAAGATCATCTTCAGTGAGGTATCCCAGAAGCAGAAAGACACACATGGTATATATTCACTTATAAGTGGGTATTAGACATATAATATAGGGTAAACATACTAAAATCTGTACACCTAAGGAAGTGAATCAAGGAGGATGACTCTGGGCAAGATGATAAATCCTCACTCAGAAAGACAAATGGGATGGCCATTGGAAGAAGGAGAAAACAAGAAACACGAAAGGCCAGGTTCTTAAAGTAGGTTTCAAGTGCACACCCTACTGACTTACTTTCCCCAACTACTATCCAACCCTAAATTTTCCACTATATCCTGGCATTACTCGCAAACATATGAGACTCTTAGGACATTCCAATTCCAAGCAATAGTCACCAAGACCCAACTGAGAACTTGTGAAATGGTTTACTCAGTCACAGGTATGTGATGGCAAACATGAAAGCCTGTGTTTTCTCCACAGGAATCACATGGCAGGAAGAGAGAAATACTCTTGCAGATTTTCTTGTAATTTCCACATGCAAATTATGATATGGGCATGCATTTCTCCAACAGTAACTCAGTAGAAGAAGATCTAATCAGATATAGTATATGATGTATATGATGTCTCCAAGAAAAAGTATTGTCAAACTACCATTAACATTTCTTTCAACTTTATACTACAACTTTAACAAAGTTAAACTTTAACAAAGATTAACTTTAACAAAATTAAACAAACTTAATCTCAGGCAGACTTTTACTTTTCACAGATTTTCATTTTTTATAGTAGTTGATATACAAGTGATTCTGTTAATTTATTACTATAAAGACTTTTTAAAGTTCATAACATCAGAAAAAGTCTAAATTGCCAAATGCAGAAAAGAGTTTGAAACACCCTTGACTTAACACAGACAGATGCACAGTTAAGATTGCATCTCAGCCCAAGCAGAAAAGCACCATGAAGAAAACAAATATAAACTATTGCTAAAAGGATTCATCAAGAATGATTCATTGTATGTTCACAGTAGGAATGTCAACTGATCCAGCCACAATATAAATCAGTTTAGACATTTTCTGAAATATTAAAAATAGATTTATCATTACCTGGCTAAATCACTACTAGGTACCTGCCCAAATGTCTCAAATGGTTTCATCAATGACAACCTGGCACAATCAATATTTATGGAGGGACTATTCAGAGCAACTAACTTGTGGAAATATGTGTTCAATAATGGAGGAACGAATAAAGAAAGCATGTCATATATGTACAATGGATTGTTTCCGTTTTTATGTAAAATTACATGACTGGTTGAAAAATGGCTGCAACTGGAAATCATCATTTAAGAAAATTAAGCCAGAATCCTAAAGACAACATCTTATATTTCCTCTTATTTATGATTCCTAAATGTTATGTATATATGTATATGTGTATATATATATATATATATATTTATATGTAGCATATATTATATAATACGAAAGAGAAACTGTATCCATTCCTCAACTGAGGGGCATCTGGGTTGATTGCATCTCCAGGCTATTACAAACAAATGTGCTACAAACATGGTTGACCAAATGTCCTTGTGTACTTGAGCATATTTTTTATATATGCCTAGGAGTGGTATAGCTGGATCTTGAGGTAGCACTATTTCTAATTTTCTGAGACAGTGTCAAATTGATTTCCAAAGTCATTGTACATGTTTACATTCCCACCAGCAGTGGAGGAGGGTTCCCCTTTCCTGAAGAGGATGTGATATCACTTGAGGGTTTATCTTAGACATTCTTATGGGTGTAAGGTAAAATCTCGGGATCTTTTTGATTTGCATTTCCTTGGTGACTAAGGATATTGAGCATTTCTTTAAGAGTTTCTCTGACATTCAATATTGTGGTACATTTACACAATGGAATACTACTCAGAAATTAAAAATAAAGAAATCATGAAATTTGCAGGCAAATGATGGGACCTAGAAAAGATCATCCTGAGTGAGGTATCCAAGAAGAAGAAAGACATACAGGGTATATACTCATTCATAAGTGAATATTAGACATATGATATAGGATAAATATACTAAAATCTGTACACCTGAAGAAGCTAATCAAGATGGAGGACTCTGGGAAAGATACTCAATCCTCAGTCAGAAAGGCAAAGAGGATGAACATCGAAGAGGAGGAAAACAGGGAACAGGACAGGAGCTTACCACAGAGGCCCTCTGAAAGACTCTATCAAGCAGTGTATCAAAGCAGATGCTGAGACTCATAACCAAACTTTGGGCAGAGTGCAGGGAATCTCATGAAAGACAGAGTAGATAGAAAGACCTGGACAGGGAAATTGCTCCACAAGGAGAGCTACAGAACCAAAAAATATGGATACAGGGGTCTTTTTTGGAGACTGATTCTCCAACTATGGGCCATTTATGGAGATAACTAGACTTCCTGCACAGATGTAGCCCATGGCAGCTCAGTGCTCAAGTGGGTTCTCTAGTAATGAGAATAGGGACTGTCTCTGACATAAACTGATTGTTCTGCTCTTTGATCACCTCCCCATGATGGGGTGTGTGTGCAGCCTTACCAGGCCACAGAGGAAGACATTGCAGCCACTCTTGGTGAGACCTGATTGGCTAGGATCAGATAGAAGGGGAGGAGGACCTCCCCTATCAGTGGACTGGGTAGGGGTATGGGTGGAGAGGAGGGAGGGAGATTGGGATTGGGAGGGTCAGAAGGAGTGAGCTACAGGTGTGATACAAAGGGAATAAGCTATAATTAATAAAAATAAAAACAAAATATTATAATAAAAAAGAGAAGCTAAATAATAAGTGTTACAGGGAGAAAGGCAAGGCTTAGAGGGATAGAATAACATCATCAATTCAAGTGGTACTGTATACTTGTATAAAATTATCCTTACAAAATACAATATCATGTATAATAAATATATAATACAAAATAAAAATGAAAACTAAAGAGAAACAAATATTAGTATTGAACTGCATAAAACTGAGATTTGATTATTTGACTTTGAAATGTAAACTAGACATTAAAGCTAATCCCATGAAAACAAAAACCTGAGTTAAAATATTAAAATTAAATGTAAATGCATAAGGTAGGAATGATAAAGCCAAAATTAAATGCATTACCGATGTGTAATTTATCAGCTCACCGGTAATATAGCTAACATTATTTCATGGTTGTTTACCTGGTTTGCTGTGGTTTGCCATTATCAGTCTCCGACTAGATATTGGTTGACATTTAAAAAATATTCCACTGCACCACTAAACTTCAGAAGGCAAAATTCAGTCATGGCCATCACAGGAGGAAGTTTTACAAAGTCATAACTCTGTCAATTTCCTGTATCCTGCTTAAACTTTATAGTCTTTTCATTGAGACCTACTTTAGCTCCTAGCATAACTATGGCTCCTCTATTGACATCTGCTCTTGCCTTTAGCACATCAGAAGTTCAGCTTATCAGAAGCTACTTTTCCTCCCAGGTAAAATCTTGAGGTAAAATTAAGTTCAATACCACAGGGTTTAAGTGTGTGAGAAAGAGATACAATCCAATAGTTCCATGCTTGCTGCTTAGACTAAAACAGAAGATGATAAATGCATGTTCTGCCTAAATGAAAGATAAATGTATGTTCTGTTAGAGGTAAAATTCCTACATCCTGCTATATTCCTTATTCCCAGAAAGCTGGAAAGACCCCAAGAACTCTAAATCCCAGCCAGTCAGCTTAAAGTGCTTTGTCTAGCTACCTAGATACAAGACAATACACTTGGAACAAAATCAATTATGTTTAGTTTGTTAAAATGATGTAAATGCTTCCCCCCCTCACTTTCTACATCTGGTTACCTGGTTGTTACCTGGTTATGATTTTTCATATAGAAAACCCATCTTAGAAACAGACTGGTGTCATAGTCTGGCTCCTGAGTTCAGATTATAGCCCATGGCCTGACTGGTCAGTTTTTGTTCACTGTTCAATAAACTTCCATCAGTCTGAGTCTGGTGTCTGAATGGTCAGTGTGGGGCTATTCCTGAACTCTTAACATTCCTGTGTTTCAATTTATTATAGTGGAAGAGGTTGATACAAGCTTTTCATAAACTGGAAATTCTTGGGTGACCAGAACCCTTTGTCTTTGCTTCCTGTACAGGAAAGTATTACAACGATAAATGACTTCCAAGTCCCCTACTGTCCTCTCCTTAGCAGTACACATTTTCATTCTGTTCCCAACTTTCCTGCCTGACACATTATAGTTCTCAGACTCCTATTACGGGATATTGGAAACGTCTTGTCAGTAGTAAATCAGACTGAGTTTAGTGAGTTTATTGTTTTTGTCATTTCTGTCTTGCACAGCACATTAGTGTGACTAATGCTCCTACTTAAATAAATAAAACAGGATCAGATGAATGGGGGGAGGTCCCCCCCTATCAGTGGACTTGGAAAGGGGCACAGTAGTGATGAGGGAGGGAGGGACTGGGAGGGAACGAGGGTTCGGGGCACGGCTGGGATACAGAATTAATAAAATGTAACTGATAAAAAATAAAAAAAAGAAAAAAGATAAAAAAATAATAAATAATGTCCCTGTTGTCATTGTGGAAAAGCTGTCTCACGTTAAATGACTAATTTCTCATTTCAAAAATTGAAAATTGCCTTCAGTGAACCTGTGGATTCTTGGGACTACATCTGAAAATTCTAAAATTTTGACACATACTCCATGGAATTTAATTTAAATTTAGAATGGATCAATTTAGCCAATTTAAAATGTCAGACATATTTAAAATCTAAGATTTTAAGAATTCTAAGAAATCGAATCTATCTGATATTTTATATCAGTATTATATTATAAGGAAGACCTGTATTTTCACCACTTAAAAGAAAAATAATTATTTTATACAGACATAGCAAAAATGACTGAGAGATGTTTTAATTTGTTATTTTCATTACAATTTATTCACATTGTAACCCTGCTGTAGTTCCCTCCTCCTCTTCTTCAAGTCCCCAGCTCCCTCCTCCACTTCCCCCTGTACCCCACCCCTAGTCAACTCATAGGGGTGTTCCTCTTCCTCTTCTATCTTACCCTAGCCAATCAGGTCTTATCAAGACTGGCTGCATTGTCTTCTTCTATGGCCTTGCAAGGTTACACTCACCAGGAGAGGCGATCAAAGAGCTGGCCACTGAGTTCCTGTCAGAGACAGTCTCTGATCCCCTTACTAGGGAACACAGTTGGAGTTACCTATGGGCTACATCTGAGCAGGGGTATTAGGTCCTCTCCATGCATGGACATTGGTTGTAACATCCATTCTGCAGGCCCCCTGGGCCCCAGAATTTTAGCTCTGTTGGTCTTGTTGTGGAGCTCCTGTCCCCTCCAGGTCTTTCTATCTCCCACTTCTTCCAAAAGACTCCCTGCACTCTGCCCAAAGTGTGACTATGACTCAGCATTTGTTTCGATACCATGATCAGTTTTCACTCCCAACAAGCTATTAAGCTTTCCCCACATCTTTGGCAGATAACGTACATTTGTTTTATTAAGTATAACTGATAACCCAGACATAACTCTACTCATCAATGGATACCTAGTTTTTAACAAAAAAGCCAAAGATACACATGAACAAAGAGAGATCTTTTTAACAAATTGGTCAAATTTTATAGCTGCCTTCAAAAGAGAGAAAAATATATCCACATCAATAACCCTGCAGAAAATTCAACTCCAAATTGAGCTAACACAACAACATAAGACAATGTACTCATTGACACCAGAAATTATTTTCTGAACAAGACACCAGCAGCATAGACATTAAGAACAATAAATAATAAATGGGACCTCATGAAACTCTTACACTTCTAGATAGTAAACAAAGACATTTGCCATCAAAATATCCAGTAGATAATGAATATCTATAATATATAAAATATTAGAAAAATAAATATCATAAAACAAATAATGACACTTTAAAAATGAGGTATAGAATTAAGCAGAATTCTCAAAGAAACGCAAATGACTAAAGAACTCTATAAAAATATGTAGCATCTTTAGCTACCAAAGAAGTGCAAATTGAAAATACATTGACGATGTTTCATTTTACCTCCATCTTAAGGACCAAAATAAATATAAATCAATGTTTTTTCCATCCTGTGCTCCTTCCTCCAATATTAGTGGTGCTTTTGTTGAGTTCATAGAAAGCCAGAGAACCAAGAGTTCTGTATGATGTATAGAAACAAAATCCCAGCTACTAGTTTTGTGTCATTTGGGTTTGGAAAATTACTTCATAGAAATGAAGAAACTATAAACCCTTACACAGAAAGTGGTTTTCTCAGCTCAAGAAATATTGTTTTAAAACATCCTGGGTATCCGGGTGAAAGGAGAAGAAAAACCAAAACATGAACATACATGCTGATCCATTCATTGGTAATAGCACTAAATATCAATGTGACTATTATTAAGATATAATTTTCTACATAAAAGTGGGTTTAAATCACAACAAATATGAGTGCTGAAAAAATATGTGTGTATACGAGAAGAATACATTGTCATATTGCCCAATAAAGATGAGTAAACCCTCTTCCTACCCTTCACGACTGTGTTTTCTTTTGGAGTCATGAATGGAACAAGCAGAATTCCTCTTATATTGTAACCTTATAGTTCTAGCTATCTTGAAGTTACTTCAGCTATAAATATAAGCTTTCTCAGGTTAAAGCACACCAATTTGTTAACACATGTCAACTAAAAACATAGTGCAAGCAATACAGACTGAGCAGGTTGTATTTAAGAAAGTGTGTGTGTGTGTGTGTGTGTGTGTGTGTATAAGCATGTACCAACAATTACTAAAAAAGGAAGTCCTTAATTTAAAAGATAGCAAGAAGGAGTATGCAGTAAGACTTGACGAGTAGAAACAAAAGTGAAAAAAATTGTAATTATAATTTTACAAAATAAAAGGAGTAATTAAAAACAATATTACTATTGGTGATTATATGTTTGTTTGTATGGTTGTATGTATTTTTTTAGAGAGCCTTCTTGAAATTCAAGCTACAGTCTCACTGACCTGCCTTAAAATGCTGTGATTACAGGGATTCATGGCCACACCTGACTATTTACAGATTATTTTGAAGTTCATGAGTTCAAACTGGAGTACATCAATTGTGTCACAGAAAAGTAGTAAAAGATTGCATTTACAAGAATAGTTGTCCTTTATATGGGAAACATGTGAAATTGGAGTGAGAGAAAATGTAATAAAACAACACACGTGTGGGTGTTCTAGTGATTCATATCTACCCTTCATATTGGTGATGCAGAAAATAGCCGGGAGCTGCCTCTTTGACACTGCCAAGAGCCAGTTCTGCACAGTCCTATATTACAACTTCTGTCTTTCCTGGCTTCATCAGGAGTTCTTTCCACCTAATAGGCAAATGCCTACTAAATAAAATTTATCAGAACAAGGGTGGGATGTACTTCTGTGCACGCTGATTAATGTAGTTGCAACCATAACCTGCTCCTAGGAATTAGACCTGAGTCCATTGTTTTACTAACAGCAAAAAAAAAAAAAAAAAAAAAAAAAAAAAAAAAGGGATTTTTTAAATAGACCTGACTAGTTTAGGAATGACCACTTACAATTAGAACATTTTCTGCTTGTAGGAAAAGGATTAAAAATGGTTGAGAATTTATAGACCCAGGTATGGCTAGAAAGAATGAAAAACATGACTTTTTGAATTGTATGAAACAAGTAAATTTGTGTGCTAATTTTTTGTTTCAATAATTTTTTTGGTTATTATTGTGTGCATACGTATTGAAAAGATGAATGGGGGGAGGTCCCCCCCTATCAGTGGACTTGGAAAGGGGCACAGTGGTGATGAGGGAGGGAGGGAGGGATTGGAGGGAATGAGGGTTCGGGGCACGGCTGGGATACAGAATTAATAAAATGTAACCGATAAAAATAAAAAAAAATAAAAAAAAGAAAAGATACTAAATACCAGACTCTAGGTGAAAAAAATAAATCTTGGTCCAAGTACTTTTTCCTTTTATCTAATCTGTTTTTGATATCTATAGGTACATGATAATGGTAATTACAAATTAGTTTCTTGGAAAGTTTAATTACATTAATGCATACAAACCTTTCCATAGATGGTAGTAATTATTATAACTAGAGGAGAAGATAGGACAGACCAGCAACATACTATGGCAGAATATCTTGAGAAGTGGCTGCAGTTCAAACTGCACGTTAGTGGATATTGTTTTGCAGGATTAGTGAGCATATGATCATTTTCCATATTCCAAAATAAAAGTGTCTAATGAAAACTTCTTTTTTTAATTTTATTTTTCTTATTAGTTACATTTTGTTAACTCTGTGTCCCAGCTGTATCCCAATCCCTCATTCCTTCCCCAACCCCACACTCCCTCCCTGGTCTCCTCCCTGCCCCTTTCCAAGTCCACTGATAGGGGAGGACCTCCTCCCCTTCATTTGACCCTGTTTTATCAGGTACCTTCAGGGCTGGCTGCAAAGTCCTCCTCTGTGGCCTAACAGCACTGCTCCTCCCCTGGGCGAGGGGAGGTCAAATGAAGACTTCTTGAAAATACATATGTGGAGAGACATATCAAGTACAAATAAATTATGGTGGTTTCCATAGAAAAAGAAAACAAAAGTAAAAAGCAGTTGGTACAAACCCAACTTTGTTAATAGCTAGGTTGGGAGGTAACTTTGAGTGTGGGAGGGCCTTCAAAATAGGACTGAATTCTGGCAATACATAAGTGCCTTAGAGTATTTTGTAATCATGTGATCTGGGGACGGCTTTATATTGATCAACAATCACTTATTTTTGGTATAATTAGTCCTGTCCTGAGAGCACCAGAGTGAATGAGGCTATCACCCCATAAGAAAGCACCTGTAAAGGTCATCATGGAGGACATTAGTGATTTACTCAGAGAATTTTGCCTGCAGAATAAGGGTGCTTCAATTTTCATTTATGATAGCTTCTTGTCTAAGAAAATTTTATGTAACCCAGACATTTCAGTTTATATAAAATAAAACTAGACAAACAAACCAAACATTGGTTGATAATGATGCATAAGAATATTAATTTTAAAAATAATTATTTTATATGTAATTTACCTTTTATTAAAGACAAAAAATGTGTGCACTCATGAAGTGAATATGTTTATATTTACTTATTTAAATCCTTTTGCAAATATCTGATAATTCAGAGAGAGCATCTTTAAAAATTTCGAAAGTTGACCCAAGTTTTGATTTTATAATTGGCAATACTGAGTATAATGTTTCACATCAGTATGTACAACAAAATAGCAGATGGAGATTTAGTGACATAGAAATATGGGGATATTATTTCGTAATCCAAAGCCAAAATTTATGTGCTAGCAACCCTGGTAGTTAAACCACGTAAAGATCTAATAAAGAAAGATAATTGTAAATCAGTTTTTGTCAATAGCATAGATGGAAAATATCAATAAAATGTTAGTGAACTGATTGAAGAACACATCAAAAAGATCATCAGCCATGATCAAATATGTTTGATCATACAGATACAGGGATGGCTCAACATATATAAATCAATAAAAGTAATTCATTATATAAACAGAAGCCACATGATCATCTAATTAGATAAAGAATAGACAGAATTCAACAGATTTTATGATAAAAGTCCTAGAGATATGAGGAATAAAAGAGAAATACTGAAACAGAATAAAGGCAGTATACAACAAGCCTATAGACACCATGAATGTAAAGGGAAGGAAACTCAAAGCAATTACACTAAAGTCAGGAACAAGACGGGGGGGGCATTGTCTTCATAATTATTCAATAGAATACATGAAGTCTTAGCTAGAAAAATAATACAACCTATCAAAGGAAAGCAGTTACAAAAGAAAAAAGTCAAAGCATTTTTATTTGCTGTTCATATGATAGTGTACATAAGAGACCCACTTGTGAGAGACAGCTCCTGTTCCCATTACTACGGAACCCACATGAAGACCAAGCTGCCCATAAGGTACATCTGTGTAGAGGGCCTAAGTCCAGTCCATGCCTGGGCCTTAGTTGGTGCTTTGGTCTCCACAAGCCATGATGGTCTATGGTAGTCTTTTTGTGGAGCTCCTGTACCCTTCAGGTCATTCTATCCTTCCACTGACTCTTCACCATGGATCCCTGCAATAATCCCAGATCTTTGGCTGTGAGTCTCAGGATCAGTTTTGATCCAGTGCTGAGTGAAGCCTCTCAGAGGAAAGCCACATTAGGCTCCCATCTTGCAAGCACAGCAGAACATTGTTAGTAGTATCAGGGGTTGACTCTCTCCCTTGATATTAAGCGCAGGTTGGGCCAGAGAATGGTCAGATAGTCCCCCAGTCTTTGTTCTATCTTTATCCCTGCATATCTTGTAGGCAGGGTAAAGTTTGGATAGATATCTTGTCATGTTTTGCTCTTCCCCTCCATCCACTAGAATTCCTGTCTGATTAGAAGATGACCTCTTCAGTCTAGACGACCCCCACTATTAGGGGTGTCAGGTAGAGTCACTCCCATAACCTCCCAGGAGCCTATCGTGTGGTATGTCTCCAGCTTGTCTAAGATATCCTTGGACAAAGATTCTCTTCTCTCTGCAAGTCTTCTGTACTCTTGCCTCTACTCTCCCCAGGTCTGATCCTCACCCTCATTTCTCTCAACATGCCCTCTCATATACTGTTTCTTCATTCAATCACTTTCATTGTCTATTCTATTTCTCCTTCTGAGTGAGACTCAAGTGCCCTCCTGTAGGTCCTCTTTTTTACTTAGCTTCTTTGGGTTTGTGAGTTCTGATATGGTTATTCTGTATTATATGAATAGTATCTGCTTATAAATGAGTCTTTATGAGTCTGGGATGCCTCACTCAGGATGATCTTTTCTAGACCCATCCATTTGCCTGCAGATTTCATGATTTCCTCTTTTAAATGGCTGAGTAGTGTTCCATTGTGTAAATGCGCCACAGTTTCTTTATCGATTCTTTGGTTGAGGGACATCTAAGTTGTTTCCAGATTCTGGCTATTACAAAGAAGGCTGCTGTAAACACAGTTGAGTAGATGTACTTGTTGCATGGTGGAATATCTTTTGGGTGTATGCGCAGGAGTGGTATAGCTGGTTCTTAAGGTAGAGCTTTTCAAACTTTTCTGAGAAAGCACCAGACTGGTTTTCAAAGTGGTTGTACATATTTACACTCCCACCAACAATGTAGGAGTGTTCCTTTTTCTCCACATCCTCCCCAGCATGCACTGTCCTTTGAATTTTTTATGTTAGCCATTCTGACAGGTGTAAAATGGAATCTCAAAGTTGTTTTGATTTGCATTTTTCTGATGACTAATGATATTGAGCATTTCTTTAAGTGCATCTCAGTCATTTGAGATTCTCTTTTTGCGAACTTTCTGTTTAGGTCTATACCTCATTTTAATTGGATTATTTGTTAGTGTTTAATTTCTTGAGTTTTTTTAAATCCACTTTGCATATTAGCCTTTTGCAAGATATAGAGTTGATGAAGATCTTTTTCTGTAGGCTGCCATTTTGTTCTATTGACATTGTCCTTTGACTTACAGAAGCTTCTCGGTTTTATGAGTTCCCATTTATTAATTGTTGATCTTAGAGACTCAGCTGGTGGTATCATTCTCTTCAGGAAGTTGTCTCCTTTTCCAATGACTGATTATCACTTTCTTTTCTATAAGATTTACTGTTTTATGTTGAGGTCTTTGATCCATTTGGACTTCAGTTTTGTGCAGACTGATAAGTATGGATCTACTTGCATTCTTCTACATGTGGACATCCAGTTAGACCAGCACCTTTTTGTTGAAGATGATTTCTTTTTTCCATTGTATGGTTTTGGCTTCTTTGTCAAAATTCAAATATCCTTAGGTGTGTGGGTTTTATTCTGGGTCTTTGATCCAATTCCATTGATCAACAAGTCTTTTTCTATGTTATTATTACTATTGCTCGGTAGTATAGCTTGAAGTCCAAGATGGGTATACATCTACAATTTCTTTTAATATATAGGATTGTGTTACCTATTCTGTTTTTTTTGTTTGTTTGTTTGTTTTTTGTTTTTACTGTGAAGTTTAGAATTGTTCTTTCAAGGTTGGTAAGAGTTGTGTTGGTATATTGAAGGGAATTGTATTGTTTGTAGGTTTCTTTTCGTAAGATGACCATTTTTACTTTTTTTGTGTATCTTTTTTATTTTTTTTAATTTATTATTATCATTTATTACAGTTTTTTTTATTTTTATCAGTTACATTTCATTAATTCTGTATCCCAGCCGTGCCCCGAACCCTCATTCCCTCCCAGTCCCTCCCTCCCTCCCTCATC
>REGO01001178.1:125613-203173 GCA_010120015.1 Rhombomys opimus
TGAAAAGATCTGTAGACGTCTATTAGGTCCATTTGATTTAGGGACTCTGTAAGTGTTTTTATTTCTCTATTTGTTTTCTGTCTATTTGATCTGTCCCATGGTGAGAGTGGAGTGTTGAAATCTCCCACTATCAAGGTATTAGGATCAATGTGTAATTTAAGCTTTAATATTGTTTCCTTTACGAATGTAGGTGCTCTTGTATTTGGGGCATAGATATTCAAAATTGTGATGTCCTCTTGGTGGATTTTTCCTTTGATGAGAATATAATGGCCCTCCTTATATTTTTTGATTAACTTGAGTTGAAAGTCTTATTTTATTAGATATTAGGATGGCTACTCCAGCTTGTTTTCTGGAACCATTTGCTTGAAAAACATTTTTCCAGCCCTTTACTCTGAGGTAGTGTTTATCTTTGTTTCATAGGTGTGTTTCTTGGATGCAACAGGATGTTCGATTCTGTTTCCACAACCATTCTGTTAGTCTGTGTCTTTTAATTGGGGAGTTGAGTCTGTTGATGTTGATAGATACTGGTGACCAACAATTGTTACTTGCTTTTGATGTGGAGTTGGTGGTGTCACTGAGTTTCATTGCTTGTATTCTTCTGATTTTTTTTGTTGTTGTTGTTGTGTCGTTATCTATTTTCTCTGTTTCCTTAGATGTAGTTCTTTTCTTTGGTTTGGAGTGTCCCTTCTAGTAACTTCTGTAGAGCTGGGTTACTATGTAGATATTGTTTAAATTTGGTTTTGTCATGGAATATTTTGAATTCTCTGTCTATGTTCATTGAAAGTTTTGCTGGGTATAGTAGTCTGGGTCGGAATCTGTGGTCCCTTAAGGACTGCATGATTACTGTCCAGGCCCTTCTGGCTTTCATAGTTTCTGTTGAGAAATCTGGTGTGATTCTGATAGGTCTACCTTCATATGTTGATTTGCCTTTTTCCCATGCTGCTTTTAGAATTTTTTCTTTGTTCTGTACGTTCAGTGTTTTGACTATGATGTGATAAGAAGAATTTCTTTTCTGGTCTAGTCTACTTGGTGTTATTTAGGCCTCTTGTATGTTTATGGCCATCTCCTTCTTTAAGTTGGGAAAGTTTTCTTCTATAATTTTCTTGAAAATATTTTCTGAACATTTGAGCCTGATGTCTTCTTTTTCTTCTACTCCTATTATTCTTAGATTTTGTCTTTTCATGGTGTCCTTGATTTTTTGGATGTTTTGTGTTTGGAACTTTTCTGATGTTATTTTTTCTTTGAGAGACATGTCAATTTCTGTAAGTTTATCTTCGGCTCCTGAGATTCTTTCTTCCATCTCTTGTATTCTGTTGGTGATGCTTACCTTTGTAGTTCCCGATCTTTTCTCTATGTTCTCCAGTTCCTGGTTTTTCTCTATTTGTGTTTTCTTTATTGATTCTAATTCTGTTTTCATGTCTTGCACCATTTCCTTCATCTGTTTGAATGTGGAGTCCTGCTTTTCAATGACAGCTTCTATTTTTTTGTCCGTTTCCTCTCTATGTATCACTAATTGTGCCTCTACTTCTTTGGCTATAGTTGCCTGTATTTCTATGAGAGCTTTGTTTATTTCTTCTTTATTTGCCTTCATTTGTGTGGACATTTCTTTGAGAGCTTTGTGCATTTCTTCTTTGTTTGCCTCAATTTTCATGGTCATTTCTCTGAGTACTCGATTTGTTTGCTCTTGGTTCATCTCGTTTTCTTTGGCTATTTCTTTGAGGGCTTTGTTCATTTCATCTTTATGGGTCTCTAATAGCTGGAGAAACATAGTTTTGAGGTCGTTTTCTTGTATATCTAGTGAGTTGAAGTGTCCATTGTTTTGTGGGGTTGCTGGTGAGGTCATTATGTCCTGATTTTTGTTGGGAGTGTTCTTAAGTCTGCCTCTAGCCATCTGGTTATTTATAACCGTCACTGTTTGCTCCTTGAGTTTATAGTTCGGGTTATGATCATCTCTTTCTGTTTTCTGGACTGTTTTTTCAGGAAGATGAGAGAGGTTCGCTGGTTTGGGAATGTGCATTGTGGTTTCAGTTTTGCCTAAGTAAGGAATGTGACACTGGCACTATTTGCATGCACTTTTAGTGGGCGCAGTGTGCATACGCGGATTCTCTGAGTATTGCAGTGGCCTGCAGGCCACTATTATGCAGTTCTGTCTGAGATCCAGGGATTGTTTGCCTGGATTACACTGGTGGACCCACAAGGCAGAGGCTTCAACATTGGGGTCGCTATCCCAAGAATCCCTATGATGCTCACACTAGGGGTGTGGGTGGCAGGGATCTCGTCTGGTTGCTTCTGTGGAGAGGCCCTGGGTCTGGGGCAAACTCTCTCTAGAAGGCTCACTCACTTTCTTGCAGGACCAGTTGGAATGCACAGGGGTTCCCCTTGCTCTCTACTCTCTGATTTGGTCTTGCTTTGGAAAATGTGCAGGTATGCTAATAGTCAGCTCTGTGACCCTGTGGCCGCAGGACTCAGTTTCCACCTTTCCTGTGTGCTGCCTCTCTGTCCTTTCCCTCTGCCAGGAGGGGTTATGTTGACTGGTCCCGGGGTAGCGCAATTTCCGCGTTGGGTGTCCTCTCCCCTTCAGCTAAGCTGCACACTAGCCTCCGCCATCTTGGAACTCCTTGTGGGATTATTTATATCCTGTGTTTTTCTGGATGTGATTAGCCTCCTGGGGTTGAACTTTTCTTTCTAGTGTCTTATGTAGGGTTTCATTTGTGAATAGATATTGTTTAAATTTGGTTTTGTTAGGGAATATTCCTTCATTTATGATGATTAAATGTTTTTCTAGGTATCGTAGTCTAGACTGGCATCAGTGGTCTTTTAGTGTCTCTAAGACCAGGCCTTTCTGGGTTTTAACGTTTCTGATGTGAAGTCAGGTGTAATTCTGTTAGGTCTGCCTCTATCATATCTTCTATACTCGAGATACATTCTTCAATCTCTTGTACTCTGTTGGTTATGCTAGGGTCTGTAGTTCCTGTCTTCTCCCCTATGTTTTCCATCTCCAGGATTGCCTTGTGTTTTCGTTATTGCTTCTATTTACATTTTCAGGTCATGGACATTTTTATTCATTTCCTTTACTTGTTCAACTGTATTTTCCTTTACTTCATTTAGGGATTTATTTCTTTCCTTCTCTTTTTTGATAGAATTTTCTTGTATTTCTTTAAGGGATATATTCGTATCCTCTTTAAGGCCTCTATCATCTTGATAAGTTTGGATTTAAGGCTGTCTTCTTTAACTTCTGCTGTGTCAGGAGGTTCAGAGCTTGCTGTAATAGGATAGCTGGGTTCTGGTGATGTTGCGTTGCCCTGGTTCTTGTTGATTGTGTTCTTATGCTGGCCGTTAGCAATCTCATTATTCCTGCTCTTGGCTGAATGCTCCTGATGCTAACAGAGTTCCTGGAAGAGGCAGGCAGAGCCTTGGGCCTGATAGTGGTGATCAGGGAAAAGAAGACTGCTCAGTTCTGCTGCCTGGGTGTTCCTGGGGACCTGCAGGCCTGAATCTTCCTCTACTGGCTGTATCCTAAGTGGAGAGAAGAAAGGCTGGACAGGCTCTAACCTGGCTGTTCCTGGGGTCCCACAGACCTGGATGATCCTGGAGCTAGCAGTGAATATAACGTTCTCTAAAGGGTTCCTTGGCAGGCAGAAGAACGGCTGGTTGGACTCTAAACTGTCTCTTCTCAGAGCCAGAAGGCCTCCTCTAGAGGAAAGGATATGGTGCTGGCTGCTCCTGGAGACCCGTTGGCCTAAATGATGTCGAGGCAGGCAGGCCCCCTCAAGAGTGGAGGTTATGGAACTCTGCAGGTTGTGTCCCTTGGTAGGCAGGGGAAAGGCTAGGCTGTCGCTAAGCTGGTTCTTGGAGCAAGCAAGACTCCTCCATAGCCTAATTTCTTATTATATTTATCAACCATATAATATAGTTTTTAATCTATTTTCTTAAATATATTAAAAAAATCAAACCAAGTCACCTCACTTCTCTTTTATAAAGTATGATGTTATTTTAAATATATTAGCTTTAATCTATACTACATGCTAATTCATTGATTTTACAAAAATGATTTCCCCAGGTTAATGGCTTATTTTTAGCAACTATTTTCTGTTCCTAAGAGTTAAAATTTTGTTTAGTTTGGTATTTCATATGTAGGATTGTTTGTCTTGTTAATCTTAATTAGCAATTGTTAGTCTCTTTAATATTAATCTAGAACACTATAATAGTTAACTTCAAAAATTAGTTCACTTAATATTTTAGTTCAATGGTTTCATAAACAGTGACTTCATGACAAAACACTGCTCTTGTATAAATATAAGAATTATAATATCACTTGTTTTACATTGTTTCTTGGTGTACATATCGGCTACTCAGCCAATTATTCTACAAGAACAAGAACAGCTACCTTATAGATAATGATATTTATTTTTCAAACAACAATAAAATTTTAGAAATTATCTTTAAGACACAGACATCTGTCCTTCTTTTTACACACACAGAGACAGAGAGAGAGCAAAAGAGAGAACCTGTCTTTATTTAACATCTATTGTATTTTGGGTACTCTGCTCAGTATGAGTCATACCAATAATAGTTCTGTAGGGAAAATTAAGTCTAGTCACAGAACCTCTATATCTAAGTTGTTGAAAATTCTAAAGCTGACCCAGAAAACCCATTAGAGAATGTTGACAATCTAAACACACACACACACACACACACACACACACACACACACACACATATATACACAATGAGAAAATCCTATTTCCTGTATATGTTCGTTTGATTTTAGCAACATTTTGGAAACACTATGAAATTCTCTGTCATTTCAATGTACTTGGGGTTTCAGGAAAATTTTAGTTGTCACTTTTTAATTCTTCCCATGTACTGTTCTTTCATCTTTCATGCCAGTAGGTGATAAATGATAGTTCATTAAGTACCATTACTGTGACCAAACATTTCCAGCACAAACAGTTGAAGAAAACGAAATATCGTTATCCCGTTTTTTGTTATGACGTAAAGATATATATTTTATGTGTCATACATATTTTTTCTAGGATTCCACATATTCTATGTAAATTTTATAATATAAACATTAAGAATAAAAAACAAATGTCATGAAAATGTATTTGCTGTTAAGCTGGGATCACTGTTTTATATTCATGTTATCTGTTGTAACCTGCTTATTCAACAGAAACCATTATTTCTGCTCTTGTTTTTGATTGGTTCAGAGTTCAAAATTTATAACTTAAACATTTAAAGACAAAACACATGCAGATGGTATGATCTTTTCGTTTAAATCATGTGATCAGTCTTATGATTTGCTCTTTAAATTCTTCCAGTAAATACATTCACACTCGGATATTTAGTAAAGTCTTCTACTTTGTGCTGTTTGTTTAAGATAGAATATTTCTTTATTATAATTTGAATTTTTGATCTTAGCCATTCTTACCAGTGTAAGATGGAATCTCAGAGTTGTTTTGATTTATATTTCCCTGATGACTAAGAAAATTGAACCTTTCTTTAATTGTTTCTCTGCCATTTGATATTCCTCTGTTGAGAATTCTCTGCCTAGCTTTGTGCACCATTTTTTAATTGAATAATTTGGTTTGTTTGTGTCTAATTTCTTGAGTTCTTTATATATTCTGAATATAAACCCAGTATCACATGTAAGACTGCTGAAGACCTGTGCCCAGTTGGTAGGCTGTCATTTTGTTCTGTTAACAGTGTGCTTTGCTTTACAGAAGCTTTTCAGTTTCACGAGGTCTCATTTATTAATTGTACATCTTAGAGCCTGAGCTTTTGGTGTCTGTTCAGAAAATTGTCTCTTGTGCCAATGAGTTTGAGGTTCTTCCACACTTTTTCTTCCAACAGACTTAGTGTGTCTGGTTTTACTAAGGTGACAACACATGCTGGAGAGGATGTGGAAAAGGGGGATCACTCCTCCATTGTTAGTGGGAATGTAAACTTGTACAACCACTTTGGAAATCAATCTGGTGATTTCTCAGACAGTTAGGAATAGTGCTGCCTCAAGACCCAGCTATACCATTCTTAGGCATATATGCAAAAGATGCTCAAGTACTCAACAAGGACATTTGTTCAACCATGTTCATAGAAGCTCTATTCGTAATAGCCAGATTCTAGAAGCAAACTATATGTCCCTCAGTGGAGAAATGGATACAGAAATTGTGGTACATTTATACAGTGGAATAATATTCAACACTTAAAAACAAGGAAATCATGAAAGTTGCAGGCAAAGGTATAGAAATAGAAAAGATCATCCTGAGTGAGTTATCTAGAAACAGAAAGACACCCATAGTATACACTCACTTAATAAGCATATAGTAGCCATATAATATAGGATAGCCATACAAAAATCTACAGACTTAAAGAAGCTAAACACTAAGGAGGACCCTAGGGAGGATGCTTAAATCTCATTCAGAATGGCAAACAGGATAGACACAAGTAGTGGTGGAAGAGAGGAAACAGGATGGGAACCTACTATAGTAGGTCCTCAGAAAGGCTCTACACAACAGGGGATGGAAGCAGATGCTGAGACTCACTGACAAAGTTTGGGCCGAGTGCAGGGAATCTTATGGAAAAAGAGGCGTGGGGATATATAAGGACATGTAGGGGACAGGAACTCCACAAGGAGACCAACAAAGGTAAGAAATCTGAGTTCAGGGGATCCTGCAGAGACTGCTCCACCAACAAAGGACCATGTTCTGAGAGGACATAGAACCCCTGCTCAAAAGTAGCCTAGTGGCAGCTCAGTCTCCATGAGAAAGGGAGCAGGAGCTGCTTCTGTCACAAACTCCGTTGCCTTCTCTTTAATCACTTGCTCTTTCTGTACACTGTCAAGAAGGACCCTGTGTTAAAGTTCATCTACTGCAAGAAGAAGCTTTGCTGATGAGAGTTGAGTGAGGCACTAACCCATGCATACAGCAATATCTGATTAGCAATCAATTTACTGCTATCATAATTTAAGAAAATAAAAGTAGTATGTTCTCCATAGTCTCATGGTTATGTAGCCTCAGGTTCTTGGCCATTTTTGCCGTGTCAGATCCCAGCTCCTTATCATGGAATGTAAATTAAATCCACCTGCTAAAGTGATTGGCTCATATACTAAGTATGACACAATTGTATCAGTATATCTTGCAGAAAAGTCACTGTTGAAGGTGATCAGATTTATAGCTGGGTGATATTAATGACTAATTTGATCTGTCTGTAGCATGCCATATACCATCTGGCATGATGAGTGCTAGTCAATAGGGATGCAGCTGTTTTTGATAGCATGAGTAAGAGTTTCCTTCAATAACAGGGCCTTACCACCAGGTGATGGAGAGCAATCAATAGCTTTAGCAAGAGCCTGTGATGCTTGGGGTCTCTAATTTCATTTTTTAAATGTATTACTTAATTGAAAGACACAGATTAGCATCACCCCATTAATAGTAGATGATTTTAATACCCTTTCTCCAATTGACATGTCACCTGGACAAAAATAAGTGAGACACATCCTAATTAAATGACATTTTACACCAAATGGACATAACAGACCCTATATATAGTCCACCCAAACACCAAAGTATATGTATTCTAATCACCAGCATATGGGAGCTACAACTGGGATACAAAGTGAATAAATTCTAAAGTAATAATAATAGTAATAATACTAATAATAATATTCTTTTTTAATCCTCTCCTCCCAGTCCCACCCTCACTCTCTCTTCATTCCCTATCCTTCTCCCCTAGTCCAATGATGGGGAAGTACTCCTCTACTGTCTGAATTTAGCATATCAGATTGCATCAGGACTGCCTGAATCCTCTTTCTCTGTGGGCTGGCTAGTTAAACCTACCAGGGAGAAGTGCTCAAGGAGCAAGCAACTGAGTTCATGTCAGAGATAGTTTTTCTCCCTTTATTATGGAACCCACATAAAGACTGAGCTGTCTATGGACTACATTTAAGCAGGGGTTCTATGTCATCTCTATGCATGGTTGATGCATGAGCCTGCAGGGCTCCATGGGTCCTGCTTTTTTTTTTTTTTTTTTTTTTTTTTTTTTTCGTCTCCTTGTGGGAATCCTGTCCCTTCCGGGCCCTTCCATGTCCCTATTCTTCCATAAGACTCCCTATGCTCTGTCCAAAGTTTGGCTGTGAGTTTCTGCATCTGCTTCAATCTTAGGGTCCTCCTTGTTGTTTAGCTTCTTTTGGTCTGTAGATTTTAGTATGCTTATCCTATATTATATGGCTAATATCCACTTATAAGTTAATGTATGCCAGGCATGTATTTCTGCTTCTGGGTTACCTCACTCAGGATGATCATTTCTAGTTCCATCCTACAAATTTAATGATTTCCTTGGTTTTTAATAGCTGAGTAGTTCCATTTTGTAAATGCATGACAATTTCTGTATCCATTCTTCAATTGAGGGACAGCTAAGTTGTCTGGCTATTATGAAAAAAGCAGCTATGAACATAGTTGATCAAATGTCTTCATTTTATGGTTGAGCATCTTTTGGATGTATGCCAAGAAGTTGTATAGCTGGGCCTTGAGGTAGCACTATTCCAGGTTTTGTGAGAATGCATCAGGTTGATTTTCAAAGTTTATATTCCCATCAGTAATGGAAGAGGGTTCCCCTTTCTCCATATCTCTCCAACATGTGCTGCCACTTGAATTTTTAATCTTTGACATTATGGCAGGTGTAAGATGGAGTCTCAGAGTTATTTTGATTTGCATTTCTCTGATGACTAATGATGTTGAGCATTTCTTTAAGTGTGTCTCAGCCATTTGATATTCTTCTGTTAAGAAATCTCTTTTTGGCTCTGTACCCCATTTTCATTGGATTATTTCGTTTGTTAGAGTTCAATTTCTTGCTGGTTTTTTTTTTAATACATTTTGGATATTAGCCCTCTGTCAGATGTAGGGTTGATGAAGATCTTTTGCCACTCTGTAGGCTGCCATTTTGTTCTGTTGACATTGTCCTTTGACTTACTGAAGCTTTTCAGTTTTAAGAGGACCCAATTATTAAATGTTGATCTTAGAGACTCAGCTGCTGGTATTCTTCTATTCAGGAAGTTATCTCCTCTTCCAATGACTTCAATGCTGTTCACCACTTTCTCTTCTCTAAGATTTAGTGTTTCTGGTTTTATGTTGAGGTCTTTGATCCATTTGGACTTCATTTGGTTTGTTTGTTTGTTTTTGCAGAGTGATAAATATGGATATATTTACATTTTTAAACATGTGGACATCTAGTTAGACCAGCACCATTTGCTGAAGATGCTGTCGTTTTTTTTCCATTGTATGTTTTTGACCTATTCATTGTCCCTACGTGTTTGGATTTATCTCTGGGTCTTCAATTTGATTCTCCTGAAACACCAGTCTGTTTTTATGCCAGTACCATGTTGTTTTTATTATGCTACTCTATAGTACAGCTTGAGATCAGGGATGAAGATACCTCCAGAAATTCTTTTATTGTACAGGATTGTTTTAGCTATTTTGTTTTTTGTTTGGTTTTTTGTTAGTTTGTTTGTTTGGCTGGTTTTCATATGAAGTTTAGAATCACTTTGTTAAAGTATGTAATGAATTATGTTGTTATTTTGCTGGGAATTGAATTGAATCTGTAGATTGCTTTGGTAGGATGACCCTTTTTACTATGTATTGAAATTACCTCTTATTTGAAGATCTGATAAAATTCTACACTGAAGCCATTTGGCCCTGGTCTTTTTTGTATGAGAGACTTTTAATGACAACTCCTACTTTCTTAAAAATATAGGACTATTTAATTTATTTATCAGATCTTGATTCAACTTGGTAAATAAAATCTATCAAGAAAATTATCCATTTCTTTTAGATTTTCAAATTAGTGATGTATAGAATTTTGAAGTAGGATCTAATGATTCTTTGAATTTTTTCAGTGTTTCTCATTAAGTTCCTCTTTTCAGTTCTGATTTTGTTGATTTGGATAGTGTCTCCTGCCTTTTAGTTAGTTTGACTAAGGGTTTGTCTATCCTCAAAGAACCAGCTCTTGGTTTGACTGATTCTTTTAATTTATTGATTTCTGTAATTTATTGATTTCAGCTATGTGTTTGACTATTTCCAGCTGTCTACTTCTCTTGGGTGTTTCTGCTTCTTTTTTTTTTCCTAGTACTTTCACATATGCCATTAAGATGCTTGTATGAAATGTCTCAAATTTCTTTGTGAAGGACTTAGTGCTATGAACTGACTTCTTAACACTGCTTTCATTGTGTCCCACAAGTTTGTATAAGTCATGCCTTCATTTACATTGACTTCTAAGAAGCCTTTAATTTCTTTCTTCATTTATGCCCTGATCCAGCTGTGGTTGAGTAGAGAGTTGTTCAGTTACTATGCATGAGTAGGTCTTTTGCTATTTCTGTTATTTTGAGGTCTAGTTTTAGACCATGGTGGTCTGATATGGTACAAGGGATTATTTCATTCTTCTTGTATCTGTTGAAACTTGTTTCATGACCAACTACATGGTCATTTTTGGAGAAGGTTTTGTGAAGTGCTGGGAAGAAGTTATACTCTTTTTAGTTTGAGTGAAGTGTTCTGAGGACATCTGTTAGGTCCATTTGATTTAAAACTTCTCTTAGTGTCATTATTTCTCTTTAGCTTCTGTTTCAATGTTCTGTCCCTTGTTTGAGAGTGGGATGTAGAAGTCTCCCACTATTAATGTGTTCAGATCCATGTGTGATTTCAGCTTTAATAAATAATGTTTCTTTTACAAAGCAAAAACTCTTGTATTTGGGACATAGATGTTCAGGATTCTGATATCCTTTTGGTGAAATTTTTCTTTAATGGGAATGGAGTGTCCCTCCCCTTCCTTTTTGATTAATTGTGATTGAAAGTCTACTTTATTAGATAGAATAGCTACTCCAGCTAGATTCTTGGGTCTGTGTGCTTGGAAAACCTTTTTCCAGCCTTTTATTCTGAAGCAGTTCTATCTTTGTTGCAGAGATATGTTTCTTGGATGCAGCAGAATATTGGAATTTTTTCTACCACCATTCTGTTAGTCTTTGTCTTTTTATTGTAGAATTGATCCCAGTGTTGTTGATAGATATTAATACTCTGTAAGTAAGCCTTAAAAATGTATTGTTTTTCCAAATTTAAATTTGGTGGAAAGATTATTTTGGTAAGTGATTGGTTTTGGTTTGTTTATGATGCTATTTATGGAGTTAGGAGACAGTTTCTCATATCTTCTCAGAAAAGTGGCCAATCAGATGTTGTTAAAATGAAAACAAGCAACTTATTTAGGTAGCTTCAATTAATCAAAATGTCTTTAAAAGTTGAAGAGACAGAGAAGAGTCATAAAAAGAGATATGCATAGCATCTGAGACATGTGACATTTTTGGAATATCAGGTGGACAGAAGACCCAGATGCCCAGAAATGTGGTCCATTTTAGGAAAAGTCAAGGAGAGGCTGACAAGATGATTCAGCAGTTAAGATTGTTGTCTGATTTCCAGTGGACCTAGGCTCGATTTGTAGCAGCCTTATGGTGGCTCATAATTGTCTGTAACAACAGTTCTAGAAGTTGCAACATCTTTCTTCTGTCATCCACTGCTCCAGACACACATGTGGTACACACACACAAGGGTAGACAATGTGCATTCAATAAAAATAATCTAAAAATTAAAGGGCAAGAAATCAAATTCTCCTCCAAAATGACAGAGCACACACCAGTCACCTTGATTTTAGTCATGAAGGTGTTATGCTGGATTTCAAATATGCCAAAGTTTATAATAGTATTCATGAATTACTTGAATGGCCTAAAATTGTGGCACTCTAGCAGAGCAATAGTCACTTCATACAAAAGTATCATAAGATTATCTGTTTTAATTACTGATAGTACATAAATTCAACTCTTTTTTCTAGAAGCTTACTGTGATGTTACAGGTATAAAGATAACCCTTTGTCCTAGTTCTCATTTCATTTTCTCTAGTACTCATGTATAAATAATTATTATGTGATCTTTGGTGAGTTTTCCAATTGAGGTAATGTTTGTGCATTTTTCACTAAAAATAAGGATTAAAGATTTGCACTTTCCTTTATCTCTCATGATCACTTTTCTTTTAGAAATCAAGGCATATAAGTAATTTTTCTTTAGACTTGCATTTCTTATTTCATTTACTTCAGTAAATATTTCGCATCTCCCCTCACCACACACACCTATATGAGGTAACTCAATTAACACTCCACCTCTGGTGCTCGCTTCGGCAGCACATATACTAAAATTGGAACGATACAGAGAAGATTAGCATGGCCCCTGCGCAAGGAAGACATGCAAATTCGTGAAGCGTTCCATATTAAAAAAAAAAAAAAACCTCCACCTCTTCCACCTCTGGTCTAGTCAACCTAGAAGATTCAACACTTTTTATCACATATATGTTGGTGTTGACACTTATTTTTTATTTTTTTAATATTAGTTACAGTTTATTAACTTTGTATACCAGCTGTATCCCACTCCCTCATTCCTTTCCAATCCCCCATCCCTCCCTCATCTCCTTGCCCCTTTCCAAGTCCACTGATAGGGGAGGACCTCCTCCCCTTTCATCTGACCTTAGCTTATCAGGTATCTTCAGGTCTGGCTGCAAAGTCCTCCTCTGTGGCCTAGCAGGGATGCTCCTTTCTTGGGGTTGGGGGAAGGTCAAAGAGCCAGCCATTGAGTTCATGTCAGAAATAGTCCCTGTTCTCCTTACTAGGGTACCCACTTGGATATTGAGCCACCATGGACTACATGTGAGCAGGGGTTCTAGGGTATATTTATACATGGTCCTTGGTTGGAGAATCAATTTAACAAAAGACCCCTGTGCCTAGATATATTTGGTCCTTGTGTAGCTCCTGTCCTCTCCAGGTCATATTAACACCCCCTTCTTTCATATGATTCCCTGCACTCTGCCGAAGATTTGGTTATGAGTCTTAGTATCTACTTAGATACACTGATAGGTAGAGTCTTCCAGAGGTCTCTTCAACATAGTACTTGAAGTCCTAGCTAAAGCAACAAGACAACTAAAGGAGATCAAAGGGATACAAATTGGAAAGGAAGAGGGAAAAGTTTCACTATTCGCAGATGATATGATAGTATGCATGGGCAACCCTAAAATTTCAACCAGAGAATTCCTTCAGCTGATAAACACCTTCAGCAAAGTGGCTGGATACAAAATTAACTCAAAAAAAAAAATCAGAAGCCCTCCTGTATACCAAAGACAAAAGGGCCAAGAAGGAAATCAGAGAAACAACACCCTTCACAATAGCCACTAATAACATAAAGTACCTTGGGGTGACTCTAACTAAGCAAGTGAAAGACCTCTTTCAAAAAAAAACTTTAAGTGTCTGAAGAAAAAAATTGAAGAAGATATCAGAAGATGGAAAGATCTCCCATGCTCACGGATTGGCAGGATTAACATTGTGAAAATGGCCATCTTGCCAAAAGCAATCTACAGATTCAATGCAATTCCCATCAAAATACCAACACCATTCTTTACAGACCTTGAAAGAGAAATTCTCAGCTTCATATGGAGAAACAAAAGACCCAGAATTTCCAAAATGATCCTGTACAACAACAGATCATCTGGAGGCATCTCCATCCCTGATCTCAAGCTGTACTACAGAGCAATAGTAATAAAAACCGCATGGTATTTGCATTGAAACAGAAAGATGGATCAATGGAACCCATTAGAAAACCCAGAAATAAATCCACACACCATGAATACTTGATTTTTAACAAAGAAGTCAAAACCATTCAATGGAAAAGAGATAGAATCTTCAACAAATGGTGCTGGTCCAACTGGATGTCTACATGCAGAAAAATGAAAATAGATCCATATTTATCACCCTCCACAAAACTAAAGTCCAAGTGGATCAAAGATCTCAACATAAAACCAGGTACACTAAATCGGTTAGAAGGAAAAGTGGGGAAGACCTAGAACTCATTGGCACAGGAGACAACTTCCTGAACAGAACACCAACAGCACAGGCTCTATAATTACTCTTAGAACTACAGTTATTTAGGTCTCCATATATAAGAAATGATAAACATTAAATAAGAAATATTCAGTATTTATACTGTCAAAAGTATTTTTTAATCGAACTTTATCTTTTGTCATTTTGATTTGTTAGTTTACTTAGTATTAGAGGTAATAAACACATTATATTAGATGTTATCTTATATATTTTATATTATATTATGTATTTTGAAAACTGTAGTTTATATTTATATTTCACATATATATTTTATAAGATATAAACAATGTACACTTTATGCTTTTGTATACAATATAAAAATGTAGATATAGTATTGCAAAGTGGAAGAAGGTAAATAAAAAAAAACAATTCTTACAAAAAACATATCAAAGGATCCATTAGAAGTGAGATTGAATATCTTAGATTATAAACATGTGTCTTTTCATCTAAAAAGAGAAGGCCATGAAGAACCTAAGTAACTGTGGTGGTTTGGATAAGAATGTTCACCAGCAGGCTTATGTATAAGTACCACTCATCTGCAGTAGGTGATATGGTCTGAGGAGTCTTAGGATGTATGGTCTAGTTAGAGGATATATGCCCCTGAAAACAAGCCTTGAGAGTATAAAGTCTCATGATATCTCCTCTTCTTTCATCTTATAGTTCAGGAGGTGAGCTCTTAGCTTGTGTCTGCTGTTGTGTAAAACTACTGCCATGCCTCTCCACTGTGAACGTGATGGATTCATATCATTCTGGAACCATAATCCAAATATACTCTTCTTTCTTCCAGTTGTTTTAGTCAAAATATTTTAGCATATCATTAGAAAAGTAACTACTATAATAGCCAAACAGAGGAACTAAAGTATCAAGAAAATATTCATCTAATGCAAGAAAAGCCAGAGTGGCCATTGAACAGAAAAAAAATAATTAATTATAGTCAATTAAACAACAAAAGGAAGTAGAGGGAGAAAGAGAGCAAACCATTAAAACTAATCTCTGATCAAATATTGGTATCACATATGGATGGTTAAATGAGTTTTTCTGTTATTCCAAATGGAAAACAGTCTTTGTACTACAATCTTTTCACTGTTGTTTCTTTCCATGAATATTCTTGAAGTTTGTAAAGCTAGTAGATGAGCCTCCATTCCAAAAAATCCACACTTGAAAGACAACTTCACCATTGGCGAGACAGACCACTATAATGCTTGATCGTTGTGGCTGGCTCATTTCACTTACATGTAGGAAAATGTCCACAAATACTAAAGCAAACACACTGTAGTTTGGTTGCCCTGGATTCAGAAGAGGAAAGGTGCTATTCCATTAAAAGAGAGTGTTTTTGTTTCTTACTTCAAAATGCAAGAGTATGGAATTGATTCATAATTCAAGGAATAAGAGGCTTGCAGCAAAAGCATGATGGCATGTGTTTCAATACCCAACACTTTCTTATAATCCCAGCATTGATGATGTGAGAACATAAGGATTTCTGGGAATTTACTGTCAGCTAGTCTTAACAAATAGTGGTACAGGTTTGGTGAGAGGGCCTGTCTCCCCCCAAAAATGAGTAATTATAGAGAGAAGACACCAGGCAATGGCACGGTTGTATGTGTACAGCTGTCTCACACAGAGACAGAAGACACACATAAGCATTAAGAAGTAAATTTTTTTCAAGATAATAATCATGTCTGTTTCATCATATCGATTTTAACATATTTCTCTTTTGCACAAAACACTGTAAAGTATGTGTAAGTGTTGAGATTTAATGTAATGATTTTGTTGCTTCTTTGAGGAAATTCCAAGCTGCTTTTATCTCTTGAAAATTTGCAATAATGAAGAATACACTAATCAACATTGCAGCCTTGAGTTCTGTATTTATTATAGATTTTTCAGCCATTTTACAAATGTTAACACAGTAGAAAATGTCAATATTGTCTTAGTAATTTTATGATTAAATTAGGTTGTTTTACATAGTGCAGTGCAGATTACTGAGGATCACTTGCATCTAAGGTTTAAATTTTGAGATGTATTTGATGAAATTTTGGTGTTCTAATAGGACCAAAGATAATCCTAATCTTTGTAATAACACAATGATTACATAAAATAATATTATAAATGTACAAAAGTCCACAATATATAATTATAAATATATATTCCAAACAGATTTATAAAGTGGGGAAGGATAAGAGCAGAAAGAGACAGAAAGAAGGACAGATAGATGATAGAGAGTGAGAGTATGACTGATCGGTTTTAAAATTTTTATTAATTACACTTTATTCACTTTGTATCCCCGAATAAGCCCCTCCCCACCCCCTCCCGATTCCACCCGCCCTCCCCCTTCTTCACGCATGCCCCTCCCCAAGTCCACTGATAGGGGAGGTCCTCCTCTCCTTCCTTCTGATCCCAGTCTACCAGATCACATCAGGAGTGGCTGCATTGTCATCTTCTGTGACCTGGTAAGGCTGCACTCCCCTCAGGGGGAGGTGATCAAAGAGCAGGCCAATCAGATTATGTCAGAGGCAGTTCCTCTTCCATTACTATGTAACCCACTTGGACACTAAACTGCCATGGGCTACATCTGTGCAGGGGTTCTACTGAGACTATATATGAAAGATTTACATTACATCAGAATTATTTAGAAAAAAACTCGTAATGTTAACAATTTGAATCATTCTAGTAAATTCTTACCTATGTAAGAATTGCAGTTGCAAAGTACTAGGTCAGCACTGAGTCCAGGGGATCTTAGAAGCTTTCTTTTAATGTGTAAATCATGTTGGGCCCTGGTTTAAGATGTACAGTTCCCTAGTGAACTCTGCAGATTACAAAGAAGAATGCTGCCTCAGTGTCCATACAATACCTATTTTCACTCCCATAATTCAAGACATCAAATGAAAATCTCTTGCCCCTGTCCTATGTTGTCTGGGATTTGACTAGATCATCTTTCTTTCCTCTCTGGTTGTCCCTGATAAAGAAAGAGAACAGATTACAACCTATTACTAATCCTCCTTTTTTCACTGTAAAACAATAAGGAAAAATTCTAGGCAATCTCTAAGAACAAGTAATTCATATATTAAGAAAACAAATTTAAATCAGAGATATTTATACAAAAGTTTCTAGTTGACTTTATAAAGGGGTCTTCTTGATACTAAGTTCTAGTGGAAAAAAAGTTACGCCAAGGGAGAAAACAAATACATACAAGCATCTCAACATGCACAAATGTTTGAGGTTTTCATTATTAGTTATAAATAATAAATAATGATTATAAGATTATAGATCTTTGAAAAAGAAAGCTTTCATTTGGGGTACATAGACTATTACTATATTAGCTTCAAAATGTATATATTAGCTTCAAAAGTAGCAAAGTTCTAAATAATACTAGGAAATTTCTTAAAGACATGTATATCAGCATAGGTATAAAATATTTTCTTAGTTCATGTCAGAGACAGGCCCTGTTCCCCTTATTAGAGTACCCACTTAGATACTGAGCTGCCATGGCCTATGTCTGAACAGGAATTCTAGGTTATATCCATACATGGTCCTTAGTTGGAGAATCAGTCTCAGAAAAGCCCCTGTACTCATATATATTTGGTCCTTGTGGACCTCCTAACCTTTCCAGGTCTTACTAACTCTCCCTTCTTTCGTATGATTCCCTGCACTTTGCTCAAAGTTTGGTTATGAGTGTCAGCATCTGCTTTGATACTCAGTACCTACCTCTTTGACTTCCCTAACCACCCTGAGAGGAACAATCTAGGTAGGCCACAGAAGAGGACATTGCAGTCAGTCCTGGTGAGACTGATAAGCTAGGATAAGGTAGAAAGGACAGAGGCCATCCCAGGTCAGTAGACTTAGAGAGGGGGAGGGAGGAGATGACAGAGGGAAGGTAGAATTGGCAGTGGGCTACAGCTAGGATACAAAGTAAATAAACTGTAATTAATATAAAAAATAAAAATAAGAAAATCAACAAGATGGACAAACGCTTAGCCAAGCTAATTAACAGGCAAAGAGACACCATCCAAATCAACAAAATCAGAAAAGAAAAGGGGGACATAAGTACAGACACTGAGGAAATCCAAACAATCATTAGGACTTACTTCAAAAGTCTATATGTCACAAAATTTGAAAATATAAATGAAATGGACCATTTTCTTGATCGATTACACTTACCCAAACTGAATCAAGACCAGGTAAATCAATTAAATAGTCCTATATCCCCTAAGGAAATAGAAGCAGTCATTGAAAGTCTCCCATCCAAAAAAAAGCTCAGGACCAGATGGATTCAGCACAGAATTCTACCAGACCTTCAAAGAAGAGCTAACTCCAATTCTCTTCAAACTGTTCCACAAAATAGAAACAGAAGGAACATTACCAAACTCATTGTATGAAGCCACAGTCACCTTGTTACCTAACCTCACAAAGACCCAACAAAGAAAGAGAATTTCAGGCCAATTTCCCTTATGAACATTTATGCAAAACACTCAACAAAATACTTGCAAACCAAATACAAGATCACATCAGAGATATCATCCACTATGACCAAGTATGCTTCATCCCAGGTATGCAGGGGTGGCTCAATATATGGAAATCCATCAATGTGATCCACCATATTAACAAACTGAAAGAAAAAACCCACATGGTAATCTCCCTAGATGCTGAAAAAGCATTTGACAAAATCCAATATTCATTCATGTTTAAAGTCTTGGAGAGATCAGGGATACAAGGCACATATCTAAACATAGTAAAGGCAATATACAGCAAGCCTATAGCCAACATGAAACTAAACGGAGAGAAACTTAAAGCAATCCCACTGAAATCAGGGACAAGACAAGGCTGCCCACTCTCTCCACATCTCTTCAACATAGTTCTGGAAGTCCTTGCTAGAGCAATAAGATAACTGAAGGAGATCAAGGGGATACAGATTGGAAAGGAAGAAGTCAAATTATCACAATTTGGAGATGATATGATAGTATACCTGAGTGACCCAAAAAATTCTGCCAGGGAATTCCTACAGCTGATAAACACCTGCAGCAAAGTGGCCGGATACAAAAAAAAACTCAAAAAAATCAGTAGCCCTCCTGTATACAAAAGACAAAAGGGCTGAGAAAGAAATTAGGGAAACAACACCCTTCAAAATAGCGACAAATGACATAAAGTACCTTGGTGTAACCCTAACCAAGCAAGTCAAAGACTTGTATAAAAAAATTCAAGTCTCTGAAAAAAGAATTAGAAGAAGATATCAAAAGATGGAAAGATCTCCCATGCTTATGGCTTGGCAGGGTTGACCTAGTAAAAATGGCCATCTTACCAAAAGCAATCTACAGATTCAATGCAATTCCTATCAAATTACCAACACAATTCTTTACAGACCTGGAAAGAAAAATTCTCAACTTCATATGGAATAACAAGAAACCTGGAACTGTTAAAACAATCCTCTACAATAAAAGATGTGGAGGAATCTCCATCCCTGATCTTAAGCTGTACCATATAGCAACAGTAATAAAAACTGCATGGTACTGGCATAGAAACAAAATGGTGGATCAATGGAACCGAATAGAAGACCCAGAAATAAACACAGAAACTTATGGACACCTGATCTTTGACAAAGATGCCAAAACCATAAAATGATAAAAAGATAACATCTTCAACAAATGGTGCTGTTCTAAATGGATGTCTACATGTAAAAAATGCAAATAGATCCATACTCATCACCCTGCACAAAACTAAAGCCCAAGTGGATCAAAGACCTCAAAATAAAACCAGACACACTAAACTGCTTAGAAGAAAAAGTGGGGAATACCCTAGAACACATTGGTACAGGAGACAACTTCCTGAACAGAACACCAACAGCACAGGCTCTAAGAGCAACAATCAATAAATGGGACCTCATGAAACTGAAAAGCTTCTGTAAAGCCAAGGACACTGTCATCAAAACAAAATGACTGTCTACAGATTGGGAAAAACTCTTCACCAACCCTTTTTCTGACAGAGGGCTAATATCCAGTATATATAAAGAACTAAAGAAGCTGAAAAGCAGCAAACCAAGTAATCCAATTAAAAAATGGGAACAGAGCTAAACAGAGAATTCTCTGTAGAGGAATATAGAATGGCAGAGAAGCACTTAAAGAAATGTTCAACCTCATTAGCTATTAGGGAAATGCAAATCAAAACGAACCTGAGATTTTACCTAATACTCATCAGAATGGCCAAGATGAAAAACTTAAGTGACAGCACATGCTGGAGAGGCTGTGGAGAAAGGGGAACCCTCCTCCACTGCTGGTGGGAATGTAAACTTGTACAACCACTCTGAAAATCAATCTGGCTCTTTCTCAGGCAACTAGGAATAGTGTTTCCTTAAGATCCAGCCATACCACTCCTAGGCATATATGCAAAAGAGGCTCAAGTACACAATAAGGACATTTGTTCAACCATGTTTGTAGCAGCTTTATTTGTAATAGCCAGAAGCTGGAAACAGCCCAGATGCCCCTCAACTAAAGAATGGATGCAGAAATTGTGGTACATCTACACAATGGAATATTACTCAACAGTAAAAAATAAGGAAATCATGAAAGTTGCAGGTAAATGGTTGGACCTAGAAAGGATCATCCTGAGTGAGCTGTCTCAGAAGCAGAAAGACACACATGGTATATACTCACTCATATAGACATGTAATATAGGATAAACCTACTAAAATCTTTACATCTAAAGAAACTAATCAAGAGAAAGAACCCTGACTAAAATGCTCAATCCCATCCCGAAACACAAAAAGGAAGGACATCAGAAGAAGTAGAAGAAAACAGGAAACAAGCTAGAAACCAGCCATGGAGGGCCTCTGAAAGGCTCTGCCCTGCAGACTCTGAAAGCAGATGCTGAGACTTATGGCCAACTGTTGGGCAATGTGCATGGAATCTTATGTAAAAAGTCGGAAATAGTAAGATCTGGAGTGGACAGGAACTCCACAAGGAGAGGAACAGAACCAGAAATTTGAACACAGGGTTCTTCACTGAGACTTATACTCCAACCAAGTACCACCCATGGAGATAACCTAGAACCCCTGCACAGATGTAGCCCATGGAAGTTCAGTATCCAAGTGGGTTCCATTGTAATAGAAACAGGGACTGTCTCTGACATGAATTGATTGGCCTTCTCTTTAATTACCTCTCCCTGAGGGGGGAGCTGCCTTATTAGGCCACAGAAGATGACAATGCAGCCATTACTGATGAGATCTGATGGACTAAGATCAGAAGGGAGGAGAGGAGGACCTCCCCTATTAGTGGACTTGGGGAGGGGCGTGTGTGAAGAAGGGGATGGGAGGGTGGGATCCGGAGGGGAGGAGAAAGGAACTTATAGGGGATACAAAGTGAATAAAGTTTAATTAATAAAAATAAAATAAAAATAATTAAAAAATATTTTCTTAGGATTTACTATTTAACTATGCACATAAACATAGCCATAAAATACTTTCCTTATGTTTTCTTCAGTTTCTCCCTTGTCTTTGATTTTGTAATAAATATCATTTACAGTACCGAAATAAAATAATAAGCTTTATGTTTTAGTAAATAATAAAAAGCATATGACACATCACTACAATTTTCTGACTGTATAACTGTGTACAGATTTTTCTCAAGAGATTAATCAAATTCTGCAGTGAAATCAGCTGTGGACTAAAAGGGATTGTTAAACTCAACATTTTAATGTTGAAAAGTCAGTCTTGTGGGAACTGGAAAGAGAAAGCCTGCATATGGATATTCAGTGAAGCATAATTCAGAAGAAACTAATGCCTTTAGTTAGTAAATAATATGCTACATATTTTTAAGACAAAGGGAAGTTCATAAGATAAATTTATAGATTTTATTTTAAATGGATAGGTAGGATTTTGTTTGTGCTTTGATAAGAAGAGTCCACTGAATATTTAAAAAAATGTGCTAATCTAAGTAAATGCTGTATTTGAGGAGTAAATATTTGTATAGGTACAAAGAATTAGATTTAATAAAGGAAGAATGAAACAATATGCCATAAGAAGGAGTTATAGATATGGAGATTACATACTGGCGCAGTAGGAGAGTTATGTGATGAAATGATAGCACATTCCCTTCCATTAAGGTTAACAGGGATTCAGGATATCAATTGAGTGATGGCCTGGATCTTGAAAGTTACAAAAAGTGGAGAGGATGGGACTTAATGACTGGCAGACAGATACCATTTGGGCATACAGGTGATTCTCAATCAAAAGAGCATGTGTAGTAGTCTTATATGGCCAAGCAACATTCTTAGTTGATTCCGAGGGAAGATTCATTGCAGAGTCTGGGACTGTCAAAATAAGTGCTTTTTTTTTTTTTTGGTCTAATAGAAAAGAAAATCATTAGATTGCTAGAGTATAATAATGAAAAACGGGGGATGAAACTTTAACTAAAAGAAATAAAAATATTTATCCAAGTAAAGTTTTGTGCCCATCTTTAATCCCAATACTGTAGAGTCTAAGCAAGAGGATCTCTGAATTTCAGACCAACCAGTTGTACAGAGTGAGTTCTCGAAGAGCCAAGACTACTTAGTGAGACCTAGAAAAAAATACACCTATATTTGTTTTGTGCCTTTTCTTGGGCTCTTTTTCTCCTGTTTGTTTTGTCCTATTGTAATTTGTTTGCTTTGGAATTCTTATGTATTTTATTATTATTGTATTATTTATTATTAGTAGTATTGTTGACCTGTATTATGTATGTATAAGTGTATGGATTTATAAAGTACATATATACATATATGTATAGGTTTTTCACATTTTGATGATATATTATATGTATACATTTATAACTGGTAATAATAAAAAATAATTAGCTGCCTAAATGGCAATACAGCTTTAACGGAAAACCACAAACAAACAAACAAACAAACAAAAAACACAAAGGAAATTACAACTGATAAATGTCTGAGTTAGGGTTTCTATTAGTGGGATGTAACACCATGCCCCAAAAGCAAGTTGAGGAGGAATGGGTTTATTCAATTTACACTTCTACATTATCAGGACAGGAACTCAAACAGGTCAGAATCCTGGAGACAGAAGAAGATGCAGAGGCTGGGGGTGGGGAGTGCTGTTCACTGGCTTGCTACACTTGGCTTGCTCAGCCTGATTTCTTACAGAACCCAGGAACACCAACCCAGGAATAGTACTACCTAAAATGGGCTGAGTCCTCCCCCATTGATCACTAATTGAGAAAATGCTTTACAGCTGGATTTTTTTAATTCCATTTTTATTTTTTATATTAATTATATTTTATTTACTTTGTATCCCAGCTGTAGCCCCACCCTCATTCTCTCCCAACCCCGCCCTCCCCCCCTTATCTCCTCCCCACCCCTCTCCAAGTCCAGTGATAGGGGAGGACCTCCTTCCCTTCCATCTGACCCTAGCTTATCAGGTCTCATCAGGACTGGCTGCAATGTCCTCCTCTGTGGCCTGGCAAGGCTACTCCTTCCTCGGGGGTGGAGAGGAATCAAAGAGCCAGCCACTGAGTTCATGTCAGAGACAGTCTCTGTTCCCCTTACTAGGGTACCCACTTGTATACTGAGCTGCTATGGGCTACATCCAAGTAGGGGTTCTAGGTTATATCCATGCATGGTCCTTGGTTGGAAAATCAGTCTCAGACAAGAACCCTGTGCCCAGATATATTTTGTCCTTGTGGAGCTCCAACTCCCCCTTCTTTCATATAATTCCCTGCACTCTGCCCAAGATTTGGTTATGAGTCTCAGCATTGGCTTTGATACACTGCTAGGTAGAGTCTTTCTGAGGCCCTCTGTGGTAGGTTTCTGACCTGTTTCTTGTTTTCTCAACTGAAACTCCATCCTCTCTGATGATTCTAGCTTTTGTGAAGTTGACTCACAAGATGAGCAGTATAGTAAATAACTAGAATTCTTGTGTGTTTTATATTCACCACATTTTATTGAAAGCAAGATAGTATTTTTTGGCTTTAAATTCGAGTTCTAAAGCACAATAGGCTGACCACAATTTTAAAATAAAATTATATCTTGTTTTACCATGTTGATTTTTATATATTTTCATTATTTTATAAGTTTTCAATGCTATTTAGCACCATTTTGCCAAATTCAGGTCTCTCTACAAAAAAAGCCCCTTTATATTATTTTTATCTATGTAGAGTTGTAAAAGGGTCAGGAAGTTTTAGCCACACCTTTCAATGCTGATAACCTTTTCTAGAATGTGATACCTGTTTTTGTATAGTCATTATTTTGTGATGCAGTTCACAGCATCTTTCACAGCATTCTTCTGCTTAATCTGACTTCAGAATATCCATGTGATAAAAGCAGAAATATGTTAGAGAGTCTGGTAAATAACACATAATAATATGTTGAGATAAACTTATCATTTCAGCTCAGCTTTGGAGGAATAACCATTCTAATTTAGAAATGGTTAAGAAGGAAGCAGCAGTGGAGTGCTTCTCATTCCTGACAAACACTGCAAGGAATCACTCAAAGATTCTTTTGATGACAGATAAGCAAGTTTCACAATTATGGGTCAGAACTTGCACAGTAAAGTGGGTGTGAAAACACTCATTCTCTAAGAAGCTTCTGTTCTGTGCCACTCACACAGTATGTACAGAGGAGAGGAGCAATATTCCTGTAGGTGGATAGAGACATAAAAAAATTAGAGGTTTCCTTCAAAACAAAATGAAATTTAAGTATAGTCTGTTGAGAAGTATCTGCAAGAGAACTGTATCAGAGCTTTGTTATTGTTACAAAAACACCAAACTAGCGATAACATGTAGCCCATTTGAGGAAAATTTTTTTAGAATATTCCAGTATTTCCATTGACATATGCAAGTGTAGACTGCATTAACTGAAAATACAAATTATCTTAGGGTATTTACTTAAATATATTTTGTTTGTGTTGCAGATTCTGAAAGAACTGAAGTATGACTCTTTGAGCTGCATGGCTAGTGATGAGCTTCCAAATCCCCCTAGTGATCCTCCATTATTTATTGGAGGATAAAAGTAGGTCTGAGATAAGCACTTTCTATGAGAGCTCTGCAAAGGGTTGTTACATTCCCAATGGTCCAACGTTACATTATCAAATTAAGGTCATAAGTAACAAAGCAAGGCAGAGAACAGCTGCATTGAATTTTCAGGTATATTAACCATTAGTATTAGTAGTAAATTTTAATACATCATTCCAAGGTAGTCACACAAACTGTGAGACACTGACTGAGGCTTCTCTAATTGTGGTATATCTTTATTGGATTTGTACATGCAGGTATTGTCAGCACAAACACTGGAGCAAGGTACAGTAAACATATAAAAAAACATATCAATAGACTACCAGTTGTTTTCTATCCATAATCTGTCATGAATTTATAAAACATTATAGCTTCTAACTTACAAAGGGCTATGCCTTATAAGTACTTTTTCAGTTGAGTGGAAGACACTAACACCTGGGCCTTCTAACACCACATTTACAAAACAAGTTTACGGTGGCTTTGCCAGGAAAGTAGCACATGCCATGAACAAACCCGCACACCAAATGTTTGTTTCTTCAAGTTCCATACTTGTAGGATTGAAATGACACCCTCAGGGTGTCATTCAGTTGTCTAGAATGGCAAAAGTATGTGGCACACTTTTCTAAAGTTCTCTATCCATCTTTCATGACAAATATCCATGAAGCAGTGCTCAATTCCATAATTAGCAGTATCACACCAACTGCCACTGCTACAATTGGAGGTAAATATATGGAAACAAGATGTTTTATAATATCTTGTATCATGAGAATCTGAGTGTATAAAGCTGAGTCGGCAAATTATGATCATGAATAATATGAGGCTTTTATTAATGAGGATTAATTTCTTATCTCTTATTTTATCTTCGGGATGCACAAGATTACACTCTCAGGATCAGTCCAGTTCAAACTACTTTTTCTTCCTCTACTTCAATGCCTCAATCAGTAGAGTTTTTCAGAGGCTGTCTTAATCCCTGTCTTCTGCTTGCAATGTCTATAGCATTTGTCTTTCAGAATGAGGATTGAGCATCTTCCCTGGAGTCTTCCGTGTTGTTTAGCTTCTTTAGGAGTCTAGCTTTTAATATGTCTATTCTATGTTATGTGGCTAATACCCACTTCTGAGTGAGTATATACCATGTGTGTCTTTCTCCTTCTGGGTTACCGCACTCAAGGTGATCTTTTCTCGTTCCCACCATTTTCCTGTAAATTTCATGATTTCCATGTCTTTAATTGCTAAGTAGTATTTCATTGCAAAAATGTAACACAATCTCTGTCTCCATTCCTTTGTTGTGGAACATCTAGGTTGTTTCTGAATTCTGGATATTAATAATAAAGTTGCTATGAACACGGTTGAGCAAATGTCCATGAGCATATTTTTGGATATAAGCCTAGGAGTACTATAGCTGGATCTTTAGGTAACACTATTCCAAATTTTCTGAGAAAGTGCCAGATATATTTCCAAAGTGGTTGTACAAGTTGACATTCCCACCAGCAATGGAGGAGAGTTTCCCTTCTCCAAATCCTCTCCAGCATGTGTTTTCACTTGAGTTTTTGATCTTAGCCAAAGTTTGGGCAGAGTGCAGAGTGTCTTATGAAAGAAGGGGGAGATTAAAAAAAACAAACAAACAAACCTGGATTTGACAGGAGCTCCGAAAGATGAACAGAGCTACAAAAACTGAGCCCTGGGGACCCTGAAGGAAATGATAGCCCAACCAAAGACAATGCATGGAGAGGAACTAAAATCCCAGCTCAGCTATAACCCATAGACTCAGTCTCTGAGTGGAGTCCCTAGTAAGGGGAGCAGAAACTCTTTTTGGCATGAACTCAGTGGCAGCCTCTCTGATCACCTCTCCCTGGGGGATGTAGCCTTGCCAGGCCACAGAGGAAGACAGTGCAACCATTCCTGATGAAACCTGATAGGCTAGGGTCAAATAGAAGGGGAGGAGGACCTACCCTATCAGTGGACTAGGTAAGAGTCATAGGGGGAGAAGAGAAAGTGAGGGCAGGATTGGGAGGAGAGGAGGAAGGGGGCCCCAATGGGATACAATTTGAATAAATTGTGATAAATGATTATGATAATGATGAATAAAATGTGATAAATGATGATAGTAATAATAATAATAAATGCTTCTTCTTGTTGGGTTCAAGCCTCAGTATCAATTGTACAAGCAATATCAGGCTCTATTCTCATTGCTTCCTTTGAATTAGAAACTATCTCTAACAGTAGTCACTATTTCAGGACAAATATGAAAATATAATGATGGTCAACTATAAAACAAATAATCCTTATTTGCTAATTACTTATGAAATAATAATTTTAGGGATCAGGAGTTTGATGTAATCTTCATCTATCATTAATTTGAGACCAACTTAATTATTTGAGTCCCTATTTCAAAATTAAAAACACACACACAATTATATCTATATTTCTAGTTGAAATATCACTTCAGCCTTAATTTCTTTGCATGTGTTTCCATTAATAACAATCCTTTGGATAGTGTTAGTGGTGTTGGTATTATCTTTAATAATTTCTTGTGTAAATATATTTTGTTAGCCATCAAGGTATCTATTTAAATAAGAGTACAGAATTTATTTTTATATACTTAATCTTCTATATAATCACTGACGATATAATTTTTTGTTTTATTTGGAATTAAACTCTGGTTCCTGCTAGATGAATGCATAAGCACACTGTAATATTTCTGTCACAGAGAGGTGACAGAAATTATTTCAAAACTCATCCTTTAATGTTTTAAATTTAATTTTATTTATATATTTATTTATTACAATTTACTTACTTTGTATCCTCACTGCAGTCCCCTCCCTTGTCTTCTCCCAGTCCTACCTACCCTCCCTCTTCTCCTCCTATGCCCTTTTTCTGGTCCCATGTTAGGGGAGGACCACCTCCCCTTATATCTGACCCTAGCTTATCAGGTCTCATCAAGTCTGGCTGCACCATTTTTCTCTGTGGCCTGGCAAGGCTGCACTCCCACCCAGGGGGAGGTTATCAAAGAGCCAGCCACTGAGTTCATGTCAGAGACAGTCTCTGTACCCCTTACTAGGGAACCAACTTGGAATCTGAGCAGCCAATGCACTTCCTTTGAACAGGTGTCTAGGTCATCTCCATGCATAGTCCTTTGTTGGAGTACAGGTCTCTTCAGCCCCCCTCCCCAGACCCAGGTATTTCAGCTCAAAGTAGATGCTGAGACTCACAGCCAAGCCTTGGGCAGAGTGCAGGGAATCTTATGAAAGAAGGTGGGGCTAGAGAGACCTGGAGGGACAGGAACTCTAAAAGGAGACCAACAGAGCCAATAAAACTGAGCCCTGGGGCCCCTGTGAAGAGTGATACTTCAACCAAGGACAATGCAGTTTTATTTGTAATATCCAGAATCTGGAAATAACCTAGATGTCCCTCAATGGAGGAATGGATACAGAAAGTGTGGTACATTTACATCATGGAATACTACTCAGCAATTAAAAACAAGGAAATCATGAAGTTTGCAGGCAAATGGTGGGGTCTAGAAAAGATCATCCTGAGTGAGGCATCCCAGAAGCAGAAAGACACATTTGATACATAGTCACTTATAAGTGGATATAAAACCTATAATATAGTATAATCACTTAATATTTTATTTACAGGATAAAGATTTGAAAATCCTTTAGAATACCATAGATAACAGAGGAGACAAAAGTTGTTTTGTACAGTGACTTCACACAATGAAGTATCCACAAATGACAATTAGCTTTCATTAAATAGGAGCTAATATTTATGTTCTCTACTTTTCATGAAAAAATTATTATTTGTTATTAATAGCTGAAAGTTTTATCAGTTATAGATCTATGCAATACAGTTATAACCAGATGTTTTATCAACTTTTTAAGGACATCAGTTACAATTGGCAAGATCTGGTTATACACAGAGGACAAGCATTTACTCACGGGCTTGCAAGCATATATATATATATCCCACAATATGTGCTATTTGTCACAAAAGAAATTGGATATATTAATTCAATTTACTTATGACAAAATATTACTATTGAAAATTTTTCAATATTACTATTGAAAAAATAAACACATATGTCCAAATTATGGCCAGTTCATAATAACATATTTATCTACACTGGCAATGTCTAAAATATATATAGCATTTGTAGAACACAAATAAAAGCACTTAGTTTACCAAGAGACTAGAACAGACATTGTTCTAATAGTAAAACTGTGTATACATAGTATTTGCAGCAAACACTATTAAAATGGAAATTGGATTTTCATTGAAAGCAAAAAAACCAATTTTGAATAAATTCATTTTATATACCTATGATATGGGCTTGCTGCATAATTTTAGCTATATAATTGGTTTTTCTTCCAAAAGTCAGAGGCTTCAATTTTCTTTGTGAAGAAACCAAACAATACATATATGTATTAAAGATTATTTATGAAAATAAAATCATATTTTCTCCATATATTTCTCCCAGTGTACCAACTGAAAAAATACAAACATAAGTAAATATGGAGAAAACCATTTTTGATTAATATTTATTAAATAATAGTAACTGCTAAGCATATTCAAACTAATTTTACTGTATTTTCTTGTTAGTTACAATGATCATATAACAAATAGACTTGAAACATGATTTATAAAATATCTACAAGTAAAATTAATCAAGATTCTAAAGCTTGAACTTATCTCCATTATTCACACTAAAACCACAAACAAACAAATACGTTTGTTAATTTAGCAGTTTCAGTAGATAACGCTGTATCTGAGATACTAAGTATTTGTTAGAATTTCTCAATTGCTCTTACATCCTGAAGGTTTTATATTATTTCTGACAAAGTACTGATATGGAATGGATCTGTTTTAAACAACAATTAGAAAATATTTAAATGCATATTTTTGAAGATTTTTTTTCCTAGTTTGTTAATATGACTTCTTTGTCTTGCTGTAAGTAAGACACTCAGGAATCAATTCCCAAAAAAATTATTCTAAGTTTATGTTAGTTAAAAGTAGATTTCCATTTCCACAATATTAGTCCTACCAATTCATTAGCATATTGAACATCCTAGGTCTTTCCGCCTTCTGGCATTTTCTTCAATAATGTCTAAAGCTTTTTATAAAAGAAATACTTGACTTGCTTGGCAAGAGTTTTCTCAAGATTGCATAGTTATCAAAACAGAATCCTTGATGTGGATCCTTGATTTCTTTGTGTCTGAACTGTTTCTCCCTGACCTCCCTGAGTATTTATTGCTCGAGCTAAGACTTTAAGTACTGTATTGAATAGGTATGGAGAGAGTGGGCATCCTTGTGTTGTTCCTGTTTTTCAAGGAAATACTTGGATTTTCTCTCTGGTTAGGATGATTTTTGCTGTGAGCGTGCTGTGAATTTCCATTATTACGTTGAAAATGACCATCCTTCCAAAAGTAATGTACAAATTCAATCCAATACCCATCATAAATCCAACAAAATTCTACCCCCAAAATGAAAACAATTGTCAACTTCATCTGGAAACACACATACACACAACAAAAATAAACAAACAAAAGCAATACACATAAAACAATCGTGAAAAAAACCTATAATATAGCTCTATAATCTGGGATGGTAATACCTCCAACAGTTTGTTTGGTTTCTTTGTTTGTTTGTTTGTGTTTTCAGTATTGCTTTAAGTATACTGTTTTTGTTTGTTTTCTTTCGTTGACAATTGTTTTTCAATTTCGGGGAAGAATTGCGTTGGATTGATGATGGGTATTGCATTGAATTTGTGCATCACTTTTGGTAGGATGTTCATTTTCAAAATAATAATGGAAATTATTACCCTCTCACAGTCAGGGGCAGCAGATGGCAGACCTTTGTTCATTCTAGCTGGATGCCTGCCTTGGCGGCCAAAGGTGACATGCCTAGGACTCATAAAAATCACATCAAATCAAATCTAGGCAAAGCTGTGCGGGAGGTGGAAGACTGACAGAGACCTGTGGACTGCGATGCCACCAACAAACCTGCTCTCCAGCACGTGGCACAGATGGGTCATAGACACCCTCTTGCAGCCATGTTAAGCAGCGTGATTGGAGGATGTCACCCAAGGGCCCTCCTGCCACGTGGCCAGCTTGCAGCAGGAGCAGCAACAATGTGAGAGTATGTGGTGGCCAGATGGGGAAAAAAGAAGTGAGAGAAGCTTGAGCATTATGAAGAGAGGTGGAACTGAAGACTGGAAGGTGGAGAGAAGTAGCCTGTCCTGAGAGTTCAACCCAGACACCTGAGGCCATGGTGAGCTCCCAGCACAAGCTGACACTGAGGGCCATGTCTGAGTCCATGGCTATGCAGTGGCAGGGTTTCAATGTTCGTGGCTAATATTAACACTAGAGAACACAGGGATGTCCCTGGTTGGGGCATCCACCTGGGACCACATGGATGTCCATGGACTGTGCATAAATGGCTTCACCGCTCACTGGATGAGAAGCTCTGGGGCCTGGTCCCACCCTTTCTATCAGGTAGCAGCACTCTGGATGACTGTACCCTACACGCTGCCTGGACTGCACGGTCAAACTGGCCCTAGTGACTACACTGTGGGTGAACTGGCCCCAAGGGCATGAGAATGGGAGAGTTAACCCTGCCATTTGTCTGCCATCTGTAGGCACAGGTGCAGAGGTGATGCCACCTAACTCTTTCCCTTGTCACCTGCAGCAGTCAGGAAAGCTGCCCACATATTCATGAGCTCAGGAGAGCTATCTCTGTCCCTTGCCAGCTGCAGCACTCAGGAGAGAGGGCCCTGCACATTGCCTTGACAACACAGCAGTGCTGAGTCTGGTGTTTGGGACACAGATGAATGAACAACAAGGGTGAGAGCATGGGAAAGCTGACCCTGACATTTTCTGCTTTGAGTTAGCATAAGTGCGGAAGTGATGTACACATATACATGTACCCATCCCAACTTGCCCCTTGCCAACCTGTGACAGTTGGGAGAACTGGCCTGGGGGTCATGGGAGCAGGTGAGCTGGCCCTGTTCATTGCTGGCTGCAGCAATGGGCAGAGCTGGCCTTGCACTCTGGGAAACACAGTAGCACAGAGGTAGCCCTGGTGTAGGGGGCACGGGTGAGCCATCCTTGAGGGTCAGAGCATGGGAGAGCTGGCATTGCCATTTGTCTGGAGGTAGTGTTGGTATGGGTGATACCCTTCCCTGTGGCACCACCACAACCTGCAGGAGCTTCACTGGCTCTAGAACTCGGGAGAGTGGACCCTTATCCTGCCTGGACAACACAGTGGAGGTAGCTCTGATGGCAAAGGTACGGTGAGCCAGCTCTGAGCTTGTGAGAGATGGAGAGCTTATCCAGCCCTTCACAAGCTGCAACACTTTGGGAGAGTGGGCCTAGCAATTTGATTGGGCAGCTCAGTGGAGCTGGGTCTAGAGGCGTGGGTGTGGATGAGCTGGCCCTGCTGCCTGCTGATGGCTAGGCTTTCCTAGTCTAAGCAGTGCTGGGGAGCTAGTCCTGGTGGTATGGATAATGGAAAGCCAGTTCACCTGACCACCAAGGCCCAGATCCAAGGCTCTGAATTGGTCCACCCCAAAATCTATATCATCTCCTATCAGTTGGAACATGTGGAGGGCCAGTCTTCCTGTTCCAATGCTGCAGAATGACGCAGAGCAACAACACTGTAAATGGAGAGGAGACCTGAATAAGATCCAATATTGACAGTATCACAGAAGCCAGAAGTCTTGAACCAGACCAAAGACTCATTGCAATGAATATTTGCAAGTGAAGATGTGTGACAGAGGGAAATACTGTAGAATACACTATGACATAGTACAGCTTCAATTATGAAATGTTTTCAATGTTTTTCTTGTTGTTGTTGCTGTTGTGTGTGTGTGTGTGTTTAAGGAGGCGAAAGGGCAAAGGATTAGTATGAAGGGATTGGGATGCATGATGTGAAACAAAGAATCAATAAAAATTTGTTAAAAATAAATAAAAATATCTTTAAAACTGTAAGAATATGCTTAAATATATATCTATAATTTATGATGGTAAAATGAAGCATTTTAAGAGTATTTTAGTTAATACATAAAAAGTATTTTAGTTAATACATAAAAACGTGGTATTTTTTACCACGTTTAAAAAATAAATTAAAAATAAGAGTAGATTCTCAGTTTTGCCCTGTGCTACTTCATACAGCACTCTTCCCCAGAGAAACTACTGCTGCCATTTCATTTTTTAAGCCAAAACAAATCATTCATTCATATAGATAGATAGGTAGATAGATAGATAGATAGATAGATAGATAGATAGAAAGATATATACAGATTATATAGTTACAGATTAGATATAGATATGGAGATGGAAATTATATATATACACCTATGTATACGGATAGAAAGAGAAATAGGAATAGAGATATATTAGAGATAGCTATAGATTAGAGATATAGAGAGATAGATATGCAGATGCAGGTACAGATATAGGTACACAAATGGATATATACAAATTGATAGATATCCTACATTTTTATCACAATTATTGCAAAATGCTTTCTCTATGAAAGTATTCCATGAACGCTATAGTATAGTGAAAATTCGTCCATATAATAGTGTGGTCATATGTTTGTACTCAAAATTTACCTTTAAAAGTTAATATTGTTAGATAATTAATATTAGGATAAGAAATTGTAGTGACAAACTGTTTTTGACATCTCCCAATGCAAACACACACACACAAAGATAATCTAACAAAAGCAGTTTAAGGAATGTAAGCTTGATTTTGACTCACAGCTCCACTACATTGCCCATCATGTTAGAGAAGTCATCTGTCAGGAACTGGAGGCAGCTGCTCACCTGTGTCCACAGACAGGAAGCGTAGAACGGTGAACACAGATGATCGGTTCTTATTCTCATTTTCATTCAGTCCAGGACAAAAGCACATGTTCAGTTTTCTCAATTTAGCTAAACAAACTTGGAAAGTCCCTCGCAAAAATCTTAGGGCTTGTTTCCATGGTGTTTCTTAGTTACATCAAGTTCAGTCAAGATTAATCATCAAGTTCCATCCCTTGTCACTTCACACCTGAACATATCACTCTTAAGCTATGACTGCTCACAAGGTGTCTCCATAGGTTTATGGCCATATTGAATGTAAAAGCTGTGTTTAGTAAAACAACAAAGCCTGCTAAATTTTTTAAGAGTTCAACCTTTATCTAAGAGATTATGACAAATCTTATCTGAGACTTGGGAAATCTCTTAACTGTGAAGCCTTGTATTATCGAAGAACAAGTTACCTATATTTATCAGACAATGGCACAGAAAAATATTCCCACTCAAAAAGAGAAAAACAGGGAAATAGGGCCAGATAGAAGGGGAGGAGGACCTCCCCTATCAGTGGACTATGGAAGGGGCATAGGGGGAAAAGAGGGAGGGAAGGTGGGACTGGGAGGAGATAGAGGGGGCTACAGCCAGGAAATAAAGTGAATATATTTTAATAAATAAATAAATACATACATAAATAAATAAATTAATAAATAAATATAAAAAAGAAAAACAGAGATAGAGCAATATGAACGACCACAACTCATTAGGTAAAGACCAAAGTCTTCAGCTCCATATTTAACATCTGGACCTCCAAATGCTTTGAGTGGAACCTGGCTTTCTAGTTAATCACATGTAACACCAGAGTCTTTCTGTTGTGTTCGCGCCACTCTCTGCCTGAAGCTTTCCCTTAATGTCCTAATGTGCTGTTATCTCCATTATACGTGGTTTCCAGCACCAGTCAGACTTCATCATCACAGCTTCAAGTGTGGACTCTTGGGAGCCACATTAAGAGCTCAACAATACAATATATTACCTAGTTTCAGACATTTTGCAACCCTCACAAAGGACTCCATAGGCTTAATATTGTACCTTAACTACCTGAAAAAAACAATGGTACCACAAGCCATAAAATGTTGTGATCCTTCATAGAACAGCAGTATTGCCCTTGGAGGCTAAAAGTTTTCTCAAAATGTAGATAATGAAAATCAATAGGAATTGTGGTGATTCAAAATAAAAAGACCTAGAGGGACAGGGAAGTGTGTGTGCTGGGAATTCATGATGTGAAATTTCAAATAATCAATTAAAATATTATGAAAAAAAGGAAGAGCTCTTGAAGTATTCTGTGCTACAGACCACACTCATTTGTTTGTTAACAAGATAAGGAAACATTTGTTGTGGGAAATCATATATTCTAGCTTTTTGTGATTGATGCACTTATCTACTGCATTGAACTCTTCCTGTTAGCAGACAACATTATTTTTATATCAGAGCAGGAAACTAATACATTTATGAAATGGCTTAGGAGATTTAATGGATTGATGTATAATGATTTTAAATTATTAGAGCCATCCACTTAATTGCTGATTTTTCCCTTAGTTCTTTCAGTGGAATTGATTTTTCCCTTGTGTCTTTATACTGTAGTGGCACTCTTTTTTATTATATTTAATATAGTATAGTATTTTTTAATTTTATTTTTCTTATTAGTTACATTTTATTAACTCTGTATCCCAGCTGTATCCTGCTCCCTCATTCCCTCCCCAATCCCATCTTCCCTCCCTCATCTCCTTCCTGCCCCTTTCCAAGTTCACTGATTAGGGAGGACCTCCTCCCCTTTCATCTGACCCTGTTTTATCAGGTATCTTCAGGATTGGCTGCAATGTCCTCCTCTGTGGCCTAACAGTACTGCTCCTCCCTTGAGGGATGGGGAGGTCAAAGAGCCTGCCATTGAGTTCCTGTCAGAAATAGTCCCTGTTCCCCTTACTATGGGAAACCAATTGGTTACTGAGCTACCACAGGCTTCATTCGAGCAGAGGTTCTAGGTTATATCCATTCATGGTCTTTAGTTGAGTGTCTGTCTCAGAAAAGACCCTGTGCCCGGATATATTTGGTCATTGTGGAGCTCCTATCCTTTCCACATCACACTAACTCTCCTTCTTTCCTATGATTCCCTGTACTCTGCCAAAGGTTTGGTTATGAGTCTTAGTATCTGCTTGGAAACTGCTAGGTAGAGTCTTTCAGATGTCCTCTGCGGTAGACGCCTGTCATATGTTCAGTCTAGAAAAGATCATTCTGAGTTAAGTATCTCAGAAGGAGAAAGACAAACATGGTATATATTTGCTTATATAGACCTACAGGATATGATAAACATAATGAAATCTATACACCTAAAGAAGAAAATCAAGAAACCGGACACAGGGTAAAATGATCAATCCTCATTTAGAAAGACAAAGACAAATGGGATGTGCATTGAATGTAGTGGCACTTTTACTATAATCTTTCTACATTCTCCCCATCTCTATTTTTCTCTGGTCTTCCAAGCAGAGTAGGGAGACTTTTACTTGCCTATAAAACATCTGTTTTCCTCTGTTTCTATTGCTTATCTGCAACACAGCATTACAAATTCTTATTTGGCCACTAAGAGAGAAGAATATTTATTTATGATATATCTAAGGAAACTTGAAAGAAAGTTTCCTTAGGAAGCTTTCCTAAGGAGCTTGAGAGAAAGAGTCCTTTCTGTTTTGTTTATCTTGTTATTTATATGCATCTTAAATGAATTTGTGTTTAACAAGTATGGGAGGCTAATGTTATCTTAGTTTGAACTACATAGCGCCTCTAAATCAATCCACTATCATTACTTTATGGTGGAAAAAAACATGTGCTAAACAGCTTGTTCCACATCTAAAACACATGATCAAAATATAGATATATTTGGTTCCATTTTCTTAAGTGGGACAACTGTCTTGAACTGTTTGTTGTGAGGTTTTTGATCAAAGACAGATTATTTTATGAAACTAGTAAAACAGTCACAGTTTAAAGAATGATGAAGAACCATCTTATACATTGCATAAATCACTCACAGTGTTCAATGAACATCAACTAAAACCATAAAATATATTATAGTCTCATGATACATTGATGACTTGTTTATTGAATAAAATTATGACTCTCACTGCTTTTATTTTAACTCTCTGGGGAAAAAATTATAAACACGCATGTATAACTTATCATTTTGAAGTAAGATAGCCAAAACTGGGTTATTAGTTGTACTGCTGAACTAAGCAACATAAAGTTGCAAAACTAAAATTCAATTGATATTTGCAAAGTGAAAATGTACACATGACAATATAGAGCTAGAACTATATTTATCAATGACCAAGAAAACTCCAGTGAAGATGCTCAAGTACACACTAAGGACATTTGCTCAAACATGTTTGTAGCAGCTTTATTTGTAATAGCCAGAAGCTGGAAACAACCCAGATGCCCCTCAACTGAGGAATGGATACAGAAATTGTGGTACTTCTACACAATGGAATATTACTCAGCAATAAAAAACAAGGAAATAATGAAATTTGCAGGTAAATGGTGGGAACTGGAAAAGATCATCCTGAGTGAGGTATCCCAGAAGCAGAGACACACAGGGCATAAACTCACACATAGTGGATATTGACATATAATATAGGATAAACATACTAAAATCTGTACACCTAAAGAAACTAATCAAGAAGGAGTACTCTGGCTAAAATGCTCTATCCCTGTTTGAAAGGCAAAGAGGATAGATGTCATAAGAAGGAGAAAAAAGCAACAGGACAGGAGCCTGCCACAGAGGGGCTCTGAAAGGCTCTTCCCTGCAGACTATCAAAGCAGATGCTGAGACTTGTGGCCAACTTTTGAAAAGAGTGCAGGGAATCTTATGAAAAAAGTGGGAAATAGTAAGACCTAAAGAGGACAGGAGCTCCAAAAGGAGAGAAACAGAACCAAAAAATCTGGGCACAGGGGTCTTTCCTGAGACTGATATTCCAACCAAGTACCATTCATGGAGATAACCTAGAACTCCTGCACAGATGTAGCCCATGGCAGTTCAGTGTCCAAATGGGTTCCCTAGTAAAGGGAAATCGGACTGCCTATGACATGAACTGATTGGCCTGCACTTTAATCACGTCCCCATGAGGGGGGAGCAGCCTTACCAGGCCACAGAGGAAGACAAAGCAACCACTTCTGATGAGACTTGATAGACTAGAATCAGAAGGAAAGAGAGGAAGACCTCCCCCATCAGTGGACTTGGGGAGGGGCATTCGTGGAGAAGGGGGAGGAAAGGTGGGATTGGGAGAGGAGGAGGGAAGGAGCTAAAGGGGGATACAAAGTGAGTAAATTGAAACTAATAAAAAATAAATTTAAAATAAAAAAATACTGCCTTAAAAAAAGGAATGTCACAGTAATAAAGCATTACTCAGTGCAGAGAATGCTGAAAAATGAAAGCAGATGCCCCTTATTTTCTGTTAATCTGAAATACTTCCGTAAAAATAATATTATAGCAACAGAGGACAGAACAGAAAGCAACATGGTGAGGTGGTGACTGAGCAGAGAATGGAAGAACTTGGTGAAAGAAGCTCGGGATTAGACAAGTTTATTTAGTAGATCCAGTTGTGAGCTCTGAGGCAAGTTGGGGAATTGTGCGTTCAAGCTATGCAAAGCCTTGTAGAAGTGGAAGCCCCTGAATTAATATCTTACTCAAGACAAGAGCATGATCAGAGTCCCTGCCTGTAGAGTCCCTCTGGGCAAACCCAGCAGCATGGAGGTCCACTGGCACCAGTTCAGGGGTCTCAGCTCTACTCCCAGAGGCTACATGGGGATACAAAGTGAATAAAGTGTAATTAATAAAAATTAAAATTAAATATATTAAAAAAACCTCCAATGACTGTTTCAATCCAAATCATGTATAATCCAGGATGATAACTTCTGTGTTGACTCTATGAGGTGGTTTGAATGAAAACAGCCCCTATAGGCTTATATATTTCATGCTTATTATATTTAGGAATGCACACACAGAAATATGTTTTTGTGCTTCTCCCAGAAAAAGAATATTTCTTCTGCTCTCAGCATTTCTTAGTTGCCTGTCATTCTTTACATTACTCCCTGTCCATTTTGGCATGTTTATTGTTGTTGTCCTTGTTCACATCATGTTAGACAGTTGTGTCCCTGAGATGTTATGGGTATAGCTTCTGACATTCAGTTCCAACTGAATGAGACCTACTCTGTCTGTTTGCCAAAGCTCATCACAGCTGAGCTTGTTGACATTGATGTTACCTTTGGAAAGAGGGAGCCAGGATGTTCTTTGCATTCTCATGTGAGCATACAGCAATTTCATTCAGTTCAACAGGTTTTATGCAGTTCTGTCCTAATTACAAATGGCTTCAAGGTCTACAGTAAAGGAGGCTAGGAGAGACAGGAAATTTTATCCATGCATGGGGAAAGCGTCATCCGTGTGAAGATTTTCACTGTGGCTCTCTTGGTGGTACTTATGTTTCTGTCAGTAACCCCTTACCGATGTTCTTAAGTAAACCACATATACACTTTAGTTTTGGGGTACAGAGATCATGTCACAACCCAAATTTGGTTTATCGCTGGGATCTGAGGACAGATTAGACATTGCTTACTCTTGTAACAGCAACCATTGCTACAAAAATAAATAAATAAATACATAAATAAATTATTATAAATAAAAGAAAAAATAAACAAACAAACAAAAAACACTAATAAGGAAGTCCTCCTTCTCTACCATCTGACACTAGTAAGGTCACCTCACCACAGGGAGGTGATCAAAGAGCAGGCAACCTCGTTCATGCCAAAGACAGCCCCGATCCTTTACAGCCGGGATGCAAAGTGAATAAATTGTAATGACATGATAACAATAATAAAGATAATAATAGTAATAATAATAATAATAATATTTTTGGCTTCAATAGTTTTATTTCTTTATCATTCATAAAAATCAATTTTCATTCTTATTTTGATTTTCTTTCTCTTTTTTGTTTATTTATTTATTTTTTTATTAGTTACATTTTATTAACTCTGTATCCCAGCTCCCTCATTCCCGCCCAAACTCCCCCTCCCTCCCTCCCTCCCTTTCTCATCTCCTCCCTGCTTTCCAAGTCCACTGATTGGGGAGGACCTCCTCCCAAGACTCTACCTAGCAGTGTTTCAAAGCAGATACTAAGACTCATAACCAAACCTTCGGCAGAGTGCAGGGAACCATATGAAAGAAGGGGGAGTTTGTATGACTTGGAAAGGATAGGAGCTCCACAAGGACCAGATATATCTGGACATAGGGTTTTTTTTTTGTTTTTTGTTTTTTTTTTTTTTTTTTTTTTTTTTTTTTTTTTTTTTTTTTTTTTTTTTTTTCTGAGACTGATACTTCGCTAAGGACCATGTATGGATATAACCTAGAACCTCTGCTCGGATGAAGCCTGTGGTAGCTCAGTAACCAGTTGGTTTCCTATAGTAAGGGGAACAGGGACTGTTTCTGACAGGAACTCAATGGCTGGCTCTTTGATTTCCCAATCCCCTCTAAGAGAGGAGCAGTCCTGCTAGGCCACAGAGGAGGACTTTGCAGCCAGGTCTGAAGATATCTGATAAAACAGGGTCAGATGAAAGGGGAGGAGATCCTCCCCAATCAGTGAACTTGGAAAGGGGCAGGGAGGTGATGAGGGAGGGAGGGTGAGATTGGGAGAGAATGAGGGAGCAGGATACATCTGGGATACAGAGTTAATAAAATGTAACTAATAATAAAATAAAAATTAAAAATGGAAAAAGAACAAAAACAAAGAAAAGAAAAGAAAAGAAAAGAAAAGAAAAGAAAAGAAAAGAAAAGAAAAGAAAAGATACAGTCACCACACTCACCTAAGTGCCAGAAAGGACAACAGAAACCAAGGAACAAAACATTCATTCACATAACAAAAATAAAACCAGGTACCTGCACCCAGAATTAGTCTTTTCAAACACAAATAATTAGATACCAGCATGAAACCACAATCAGATAGAACTAGGAAATTATGTTTCCTGTAGAGCATATTAGCACTATATAAAAATGCCTTGAGTATTGGAACATAACTGGAAGACAAGAAAAGATCTCAAAACACTCTTTATGAATATAAGAGAAGCTGTTAAAGAGGAAATGAATGAATCCCTTAAAGAACTATATGTAAACACACACAAAAAAGCATTAGACAGAAATGAAGAAAACAGTTCAAGATCTAAAATCAGGAGCAGATTTAATAACCAGAACCCAAAACAGGGGAAAACTGAAATTGAAAATTTAGGAACACAAACAGGAATTTCAGGGCCAAGTGCCACTAATAAAATACAAGATAAGGAAGAAAATTTTCAGGCAGTGAAGACATGATAGAAAGAATGGATATCTCATTAAAAGAAAATATTAAATCTAAAAATCATCATGACATAAAACATACAGGAAATTCAAGACACTATGAAATTATAAGTTTAAAAATAATAAAAATAGAGGAAAGAGAAGAAACCCAGGGGAAAGGCACAGAAAAAAAAAATCACAGAAGAAAATTTTCCTAAACTAAAACAGAAGATACTTGTCAAGGTACAAGAAGCATACAGAACACTAAATAGACTGGATATGAAAAGAAAGTTGACTTTACACATAATATTCAAAACACTAAACATACGGAACAAAGAAAGAATATCAAAAGCTTCAAGAGAAAAAGGTATGTAAAAGCAGATACATTGGAATAACACCTAACTTCTAAGTCCAGAAAATCCTGAACAGACCTTCGAGAGACTCAAACTACCAGAGATGCCAGCCCAGACTACAATACCCAGCAAAACATCAGATCACAGCAGAAGAAGAAAATAAGACATTACATGATAAAACCAAATTTAAGCAGAATCTAATTACAAATCCAGACCTACAGAAGAGTTAGAATGAAAACTTGCACTTAAGAAAGGTAACTACAAACATGGTTGAGCAAATGTCCTTGATGCCTAGGAGTGGTATAGCTGGGTCTTGAGGAAGCACTATTCCTAATTGTCTGAGAAAGTGCCAAATTGATTTCCAAAGTGGTTGTACCAGTTTACATTCCACCAGCAATGGAGGAGGGTTCCCTTTCTCCACAACCTCTCCAGCATGTGTTTTCATTTGAGTTTTTGATTTTAGCCATTTTGCTGGGTGTAAGGTGAAATCTCAGGGTCATTTTGATTTGCATCTCTCTGATGGCTAAGGACATTGAGCATATCTTTAAGTGTTTCTCTGCCATTCTATATTCCTCTACAGCTTTATTTGTACTAGCCAGAACCTGGAAACAACCCAGATGTCCATCAACGGAAGAACAGATACAGAAATAGTGGTAGTTTTACACAATGGAATACTATTCAGCAATTAAAAATGAGACTCATAACCAAAATAAATCAAATTTAGACCTATAAGATATGATAAACATAATGAAATCTATGCACCTAAAGAAAATAAACAAGAAAGAAGACCTGGGGTAAGATGATCAATCCTCACTTAAAAAGACAAATGGGATGGGCATTGGATGGAGGAGAAAATGAGTAACAGGACAGGAGCCTACTACACAGGGCCTTTGAAAGACTCTACGTAGGAGTGTATCAAAGCAGATACGAGACTCATAACCAAGCCTTTGGCACAGTGCAGGGAATCATATTAAAGAAGGGAGAGTTAATATGACTTGGAGAGGACAGGAGTGCCACATGGACCAAATACATTTGGGCACAGGGGTCTTATATGAGACTGTTTCTCCAACTAAGGATCATGTATGGATATAACCTAGAATCCCTGCTTGGATGTAGCCCATGGTAGCTCGGTATCCAAGTGGGTTACCCTAGAAAGGGGAACAGGGACTTTCTGACATGAATTCAATAGCTGGCTCTTTGACCTCCCCATCCCCCAAGAAGGGAGCAGCCCTGCTAGGCCACAGAGGAGGACTTTGTAGCCAGTCCTGAAGATACCTGGGTCAGATGAAAGGGGATTAGGTCCTCCCCTAACAGTGGACTTGGAAAGAAGCAGTGAGGAGATGAGTGGGATTGGGAGGGAATGAGGGAGCGGGATACAGCTGGGATACAGAGTTAATGAAATGTAACTAATAATATAGATAAATTAATTAATTAATAAATAAATATGAAAAAAGAAAGGTAACCCCACAAGAAAAACAGTAAATAAATAATTCCAGACTAGAAAATTCAAAAGAGGAAAAAGATGTACACATACACACACAAAGAACACAAAATAAAATAATAGGAATTATCAAACACTGCTCATTGATAATTTTCACCACTCGTCTCAATTCTCCTTTGAAAACACTTAGAGTAACAGAGTGGATCCAAAAACCTGGATCCATAATGTCAACAGTAAATATCACTTCAAGGTGGGATAAAACATGTTCTAAGATAATGTTCATAAGAAGCAAGCTCATGTAGTCAGTTTACTATCTGACAAAATAAACTTCCAAACAAAACTAATCAAAAGAGATTGGGAGAAACACTACATACTCATCAAAGAAAAGATTCACCAAGAATATGGCAGTTCTAAATATCTATGCTCCAGAAACAAGGAGAAAGTTTGTAAAAGAAACATTACTACAACTTAACTCATATATTGACCCTCAGACGCTGATCTCAGAGGACTTCAATACCCCACTTTCACCAACTATTAGATTCAGTAATTAAATTTGTATTTATATAGTTGCATAATATTATAGAACAAAGAAAGCAACATGTATTTTCATTTATAATATGCATTGTACATTAAAAGTTTCTCTTCAATTTCCCAGCCCTTAACAATAGTCACAAGCTTCATAACCAGCTTTTTAATAAGAATATATAATTTTCCTATATTTAAACACTATTAATAGATTTTATGTTGTTTGTCATCATAGTGTAGAACATTTCAGTTATACTATACTGCTAGATCCTTTTCCATGCTAAAAGTGCTTTTCCCTTGTATAATTATTTACTGTTGCCTATTTTGTAGATAAATGAATTAATTCTCTATTTGTTTTCTAGGAAATGTTCATGGGTACTGTGCTTCTTTAATTAATCTATGTACTTCAGGTTCAGTTGTGTGGTTTGTTTTGTTTTTTGTTTTCCTTTTTTAAATTTTTTATTTAATTATTTTTAATTACAGTTTATTCACTTTGTATCCCAGCTGTATCCCTCTCCCTCAAACCCTCCGAGGGACTGTCTCTGACATGACTCAGTGGCTAGCTCTTTGATCACCTCCCCCTGAGCAGGGAGCAACCTTGCCAGTCCACAGAGGAGAACAGTGCAGCCAGTCCTGATGAGACCTGACAGACTAGGGTCAGATGGAAGGGGAGCAGGACCTCCCCTATGAGTGAACTTGGGAGGAGTTGAAGGCAGGAGGGTGGTATTGGGAGGGGCAAAGGGAGGGGACTACACTGTGTGTTTTTTAGTGATTGGCATAAGGCAGAATTTAAAGCTCACAACTCTCAACCAGAGATTTCTTTCTTACTATGATACTCATTCACTTTCCTGATTTGAATATTTGACAAGTTATAAAGTACAGAAGTTTCCAGTTATTAAAACTACAGTAATCTATTTTTTACATTAGGATGCTTGGATAATTTTGTACTAGTTTAGTATCAATACTTTTAGTATATTTCAAGAATTGTTTTCCTCAGAGTGAAGGTGAAAATTATAGTAATTAATTTTGATAACTGCACTCTAGATTGTCAGATAATATTTTTCTATCATCTTCGGCAAATACTTTTCAAATAATTGTAGACCTTCCTGTATATACTTTGAGAGTGCATTTAATGCTTATTATGAAACTTTCTGCAACAAAATGCGACAGGCGGCCCCTGAGAACCTCCTTTTTTTTTAAGATGAATTCTTCTCTGTCACTACAAATATCTTTCATCACAAACAAGAGCTCAAAATCAACCCACAATTTCTGTCAGTATTAGTTCTTAGAGCCCAGCTACACCTAAGTGAACTCCATGTGAACCTATGGATTTCTTCAAGTACGTTTCTATCCTCAAAGGACAGAAGCAATAGTTTTCTATGTCATGATCCTAAGAATATTATGCTAGAAATTAGAATAGTATCCAATTAGCATAGTGTAGATTGTTTTAAATAAGTTTATCATGCTGTGCATAGTTGTTATTTCACTATACTACTGTGTTTTTCATGCTACTAAACTAATATATATATATATATATATATATACATGCACATACACAACACACATATGCTCATGAACACATGCAGACATGAATGTATGTGGACAGACGTCATAGTTGCCATCAATTATACCTCTCTACTCATGCTCCATTTCCATGTTTACTGTGTGACCCTTGGTCCTGAATGTATGTCCTAATCTTACCTTTTATCTTTATTTTCTTCTATTGAATATAGTTTATGTTATATAGTATAATCTGATTATAGTCTCCCCTTCTTCAACTCCCTGAGATCCTCATCATCCCCTTTTCATCTAAATTCATGCTCTTTGTCTCTACTTGGAAAAAAAACAGGTATCAAAAGAATAAAAATGAAATAATATAAAGCAAAAATAAACAAACTAAAACAGGACAAAACAAACAAATAAAGAGCGCAAGTACTCATTTCAATGTAGAGACAGACTGGTTCATACACAGAACTTCCATAAACAATGACATAATATATATGCAATACATGTGATTGATTATCCATAGAGTAGCTACATTAATCCCTTTTGAAAACTGCTTTAATATTTTTAATTCATCAAGAAAAACACAATATAAAAGAAAAAGTAACAAACAAGAAATCCTACCTTATTTAGGGTAATTCTCTGTTTCTACTTTGTTTTATATTTTATTTTTTTAATATTAGTTACAGTTTATTAACTTTGTATCCCAAATGTATCCCCCCTCCCTCTTTCTCTCCCTCCCTCATCTCCTCCTTGTGCCTTTCCAAGGAGAGGAGAGGAGAGGACCTCCTCCCCTTTCATCTGACCCTGGTTTATCAGGTCTCTTAAAAACTGGCTGCATAGTCCTCCTCTGTGGCCTAGCAGGGCTGCTTCTCCCTCTGGGAGGGGTAGGTCAAAGAGCCAGCCATTGAGTTCATGTCAGAAATAGTCCCTGTTCCCTTACTAGAGTACCATGGAAACTGAGCTACCATGGGCTACATCTGAGCAGAGGTTCTAGGTTATATCCATACATGGTCCTTAGCTGGAGAAACAGTCTTATAAAAGACCCCTATGCCCAGACATAATTGGTCCTTGTGGAGCACCTGTCCTCTCCAGGTCATACCAAATCTCCTTTCTTTCATTTGATTTCCTGCACCCTGCTGAAGGTTTGGTTATGAGTCTCAGTATCTGCTTAATACTACTCAGCAATTAAAAACAAGGAAATCATGAAAATTACAGGCAAATGGTGGGACCTAGAAAATATCATTCTGAGTAAGCTATCCCAGAAGGAAAAAGACACACATGGTATATACTCACTTATATAGACCTATAAGATATGATAAACATAATGAAATCTATACACCTAAAGTAGATAAACAAGAAAGAAGACCTGGAGTAAGATGATCAATCCTCACTTAGAAAGACAAATGGGATAGACTCTGTTTCTATTTTTATTTTGGTAAATAATTTTCTAAGCTACACTGCCTTTAAAGAATTTGGAGTGTTACCATAATGCTTTAAAGTAATCATGCTTTAAAGTATGAGGAGGGATATCATGATAACATATCTCAAGATGTCATAAGATTTTAAGATTTATGACAATATATCAAATAAAAAGCACATAATGTCAAAAGTTCAGGATTCTTAAAACTGTCAGATCCACTCTGCAATGCATTTGATGTTAAGTGAAAAATAATACTTCTTTTTGTGTGATTTTAAAATATATATTTAAGCTATTAATTTTCTGTTTAAATTGATGGAGAGAACATCAAATTCTACTGTAGGTATTTCTAATCTTAGACTTTGATAAAAAGAAGGAGATGCAAGTTTTTATATAAGTTGGAATTTGAGTATTCCAAAATGTCCATTTGTTAAAGGTTTAGTCAGCATGGAGTTCGGGAGAGTTCTGAACCATATAGGAGTCACAGTTTTGTTGGAGGCTTTTGGTCACTGGGCCTGTATCTTGAAGGGGTTGTAAGACCCTCTTTTCTTACTCTTATATTGTTCCTTTTCTCATGGTCAGATGCATAGCTAGCTTGTTCTGCGACTGACTCTTTGCGCATTGTGTTATCACAGGCTCAGGGCATTGAGTCCAATTGGTCATAGGCTCAAAGTAGTACAACAGTGAGACAATGAAAAAGTTTCCTCTTTATAAGGTAATTGTTCAATGTATTTGCTATAATAATGGATTCATGAACACAATGTTCAATATCAACATTCAAAGTGATCTATTGCATCCTTTAAAAAATATTTGTAAAATATTACCTACAGAGTAATTTTAGGTAAAAACCATGACATTGTAACTTATCCAACCTTAGTAATTCTTATATGCTGATTTACATTTTGTATAAAAACAAAAAATACCACATTTGTCATAAAATGTACATGATGATCTTCCCCTTTTATTCATACTAAAATTTGATCATTGGTCTGAATATTATAACTTACATAAAATGACCAGGTGACCCATTCTCATTCAGACAGTTAAAGAGAGTCAAAAAATTGTTGATCGATTTCATCATCAATACTACTTTATCGTTGCTACTCCAGCTAGGGGCTAGGACTGTTCGTAAAACTTTTGGGGAAAAAAGTAATCAACAAGTACTGTGTAAATCTATTCACTACTTAATATATACATGCATATATATATATGTATGTATGTATATATGCAACAAATAAATATTTATTCTTTACCTAGCTCTATAATAAATCTAGGAATCTTGGCTATACAATGCAGGAGGAAGTACTTTTTCACTTGGTTTTATATTCTTTAAAACGCTTGTATTAATTTAATTAAGATGCCTTTAAATGGTACTACAAAGTAAAGTGACTAAATAAACCACAAAAAAAATTATTGCCTCATTTCTACTGGCTTGAAACGTATCATTAGGGTCTTTTCCATTTTCCCTGAAAGTTAATTTTATTTTCTTCCTTTCTTTTATCCTGTGCTGTTACCTCACAAATTCTGTTTATCTCGAGATTTATTGTGTTGGTCGTCTTTACGTTTGTATGTTCATATTATATTGTCCTGATGTGTGCTACAGTGGGGCAAAGCATCCTCCCATTGTAAACTTATTACAACTAATTTAACTGCTTTGTCTCTGTTTCAAATAAGGGAACATGCTTTAATATTATTTTTAAGATATCAACATACTAGGGAATCCACTTGGACACTGAGCTGTCATGGGCTACATCTGAGCAAGTGTTCTAGGTTATATTCATGATTAATGTAAAAAAAATAAAAAATTTAATTTAAAAACAAAAGCAAAAAAAACAAAACAAAAAAGATATCAACATACATATTTTGGAACTACAATTTTCAAATGCTAATGATATTTTGACTCCTTTAAAACCTCAAATAAATAAATGGAGAAGAGGATTTGACCATACTGAACTCAAAAACTACAGCTTTACTTACTTAGGAGTACTCTGTGAGGTAACCATGAAAGAGAACACTTATTTATGGAAAATAACAACAAAATTATTAAAATCTTTCTGGGTAATATTAAAACTTTGCATCCCACAATTTTATGAAAAAATGTTATGTTGTACTTTGATGAGCAATGAATCTTCACTTCATTAACCTTTTATTACATGGACTTTACTGAGCTCTTTTTTTTTTGATGTAACAAATTCAAAGAATTTAAAATGTGTGTATGATATATGTGTATGTCTTCAAAATTCATGTGATGGTTCCTTAATTTCTGGTGCATAATTATCAGGAGATGAGCTCTTTGAGATAGGTAGAGGATAGCCTAATTTGGACGGCATGATTATCAGTATCTCTTTGGGAAAAGGAAAATACACACAGGTGTGTGTGTGTGTGTGTGTGTGTGTGTGTGTGTGTGTGTGTTTTATCTCTTTTATGTGAGGTGCTTTAATGAAAGTCAAAAATGAAACAAAACAAAAGTCAGCAAGCCAGGAAGATGACACTGTCTGAGAATGTCGTATTGATGGATCTTGACCTTGAGCTCCTCATCTTCTCTTCTGTGATAAACTCATGCCTGGTGTTTTAGCTGCTCTGTCTATACTCATTTGTTGGGCTAAACAACTGAAAGAGACAGGTAAATGCTTATAACAAAATAGCATCAATTAAAAGCATTCCATAGTATAATGGGGTGTGTGGAAGGGGGCATCCCCCTAGATTGTATTTTAAAAGTGCACTTCAGCCAGGATACAAAGTGAATAAATCATAGTAAATAACTAAATAAATAAATAAATAAATAAATAAATAAATAGATAAAATACTAATAAAGTTCACTTAAAATAATAAAAGAAACACAACTGAACTGAAATGTGATGGTTACATTGAAGATTTTGCTGAAGTGCTGGCATTAATCCGTAGCATACAAAATGTTTGGTGCAAAGACACCTGGGATTTTGGGAGACTTGGTGGCTGTTTCTTGAAATTTGACTAATAAACTCTAGTGATGTCTTTATGTTTTGAAATATAGAAAAATGATTTACTGCACTATTATAAACCTTGTAGGATAGATAGAAAAGGCTGTCAGTTCTGATGATGGAAGTGTAACCATGCTGCATTACCTAATGAAATTCAATTAGCTAAATACAAATAACAGCTTAATAATTACTTCTAAAATTAAAATAATTATCATATAATTGCATAGCTCTGAATGGACTAAGGGGTATTTTGTTAAGTCCATCAATAAACTAACAACCTGTCATGCATTAATAAAATTCTTTACAACTGTTTCATTTTATGTAAACACAATTATGTGGTTAGTATTTTATTTTAGCTGCATCCATCATAGTTATAGAACTAGCTTTCCCTGTCAACAGAAGAGATCTGTAATGAGTTATGAACAGACAAACGAATGCAGATGTACTGAACATCAAATTCCTCTTTCCTCATTAGTACAGCAGATGTTTGGCTGACAGTTTGAATAATGTTTCAGTGTTCATTCTAGATCACTTTTATAATTTATGTAAATTTTGAGAAAGCTTCTAGCATTCTTCTTTAGTACTGTGGACAGTATATGGCTTCCCTAGTAGTCTTTAGTTCTGGGTTCATTCCCTAGAAAAGGTAAAAGGAAAAACAGGTAATATCCTATTTTCCTTGCGAAAAAAGCAAGCTGTAACAATATTTTATGAATTGGCTGTAATGTTATTAAAATAACCACTGCAAGATATGCATTATAAATTAATCCAAATAAAATACATACATTTGTTTTGGCATATTAGTGTTCTGTTGTTGTTGTTGTTGCTTTTTAATCTATACATCGTGTTAGCAAACATTCTAGGATGCCATTATTTTAAGTGAGGTTCCTACAAAAGGCTTGAATTGAAAAACTAAATATGAAGATGGAGTAATACAAAATATAATTTCATGAGCAAAATTGGACTTTTAGCCTACCATTTGTCACACTAAAAAGCAAGGTAGATAATGACCATTTTTCCTAATGATGGAACTTTTAACATTACAGTGAAGTTTCTCTCTCTAACTCTAAATTCTCTGTGACAGCTGTTTCTTAATTTTCAACATGACAAAATACAGAAAATATAAAATTGTCTGGGGATTGGATTTTTGAGTTTTCTATGAGTGATAATATTGATTGTTTAATTGATGTGGGGAGAAACACATTAATCATGGGCACGAACAATTTTTGGGCAGATGTTAATTCCCATGATGGTGAAAACAACTGCGCACTAGAATTTTATCATCCTCTGTGTCCTGGTTGTGGTTATGATGTGACCCACAGCTTCAAGCTTCTATTGTTTTCACTTTTTTTCCTTTCTATTATTGCCTTAAACCAATACTAAAATAGTTAGACCTACACTTATTTATATCACTTGTATATGTGTGTGTATTTTGCAAAGACATATATAAAATATACATACATGTTTTAGTCCTACCTACCTCCTGTTACTTTGTCTCATTCCTTCTCTTTCTCCTAAAGCAACACTTTTCCTAGCAACTTTGATTTCCAGTTTCCTGGATTTCCTGTGTTTGTAAACCACTGAGTTAAGTTAGGGTGACCTACATGAGTGTGGATGAGAAGTTAAAGAAACAGTTTCCTTACCACAGCCACCACTGAACTGCCAATAGTCTCTCATGTAGAATGGAGTCACATACCCCAGTCTCCTTTCATGATTAGATGTTCAAAGACCCAAGGTTTTATGGTTACTGTAAGGTAACCACGATGAATTTATGGGTACATGCGCCAGCAGACACTGTTTTAGAAGACCTATTACAAACCTCTGGCTCTTCCAGTCTTTCTTGTCTGGCTTTCCTGGAGTTTCTTTAGCTCTGGTTTGTGCGTCAGTGTGTGTGTGTGTGTGTGTGTGTGTGTGTGTGTGTGTGTGTGTGTAAGTTGCTCTGATGAAGGCTGTGAGCTTTACTAATCCATGAATATAAGATAGATGAGTGTTAAGAAAACAGTTTGGTACTATACTCTTTTACAAAAATAATACTAGTAGTATTTCCCATTGGGTCTATGATCACTTCAGTCATCATTTTGGGGGGGATTATATGAATTTTTTTCCTGTGTAGCAGAAATTTAATCCAATCAGAAAACAGTTGATTTGTCCCATAATGTTCCTGCCACCATTACTTCAGTGAGGATATCTTGCCAAGCATCACACACAATTGATAGCTGGAGAAGACTGTTGGTGACTTTTCGTCCTCAGTGTCTTGCACGGCACCATCTGACATAGCGGAAGCTTACCAACAGGAAGGAAATTTATATATCAGTTACAACTAAATTTTTCACATTCATTGGCTAGAGTATACGGTGTCTACTTCTTACCATCATGTTCCAGTGGGGGTACAAAAATAAATAAAACTATGCATTGTTTGAGTGGTCTCGGGAATATCCTGAATAATAACACAGCTGGCACTTGGGATTTTGTCAACTAATCCATAAATGTTTTTAACAGAAACTTTGTCCACCCATGTAGTGGAGAGCCTTTCAAATCATTTGTAATTATGTTTTAACTAATTTCATAAAATGTTCCGTCCCCTGGATGCCCCTCCCCCTTTGTTTTCCTAGTTTCTCAGAGGTATACCAAGTTAAATGCACAGATTCAAAGAACTGAAGCTGAGTTTCAAATATTAGAAACATATGGGTTGTCCTTTGAGTCTGGGTTTCCTTTGTGTAATGTTTTACAATTCCATCCATTCATTTGAAAATTTCTGATTTCATTTTGTCTACAGCTGAATAGATTTTCATGTGTACTTGTATCACCGTTTCCAATCTATTCACAAGTTGAAAGACCTCTAAGCTGAATTCTTTTGAAATGTGACTAAAGCAGCAATGGACAGGGATGAGCAATTGTCTGCAGTAAGTATATGCTCTTTTAAGTTGATACCTGTAGGCATATTTCTTTAGCAATTTCATTTAGGTTCTTACATCACCACCCAACTTCACTTCAAATTGCTTCCGACACCCTAACACTAGGTAGGCAAGAAAGAAGTTCAGAGTGGAACAGGGATGTAGACTTCTTTCAACTACTTCCTGTTGACCGGGGCCAGCTGGTTCCCAGGTGCAAGTCATTTTTCTTCATCAGAATATCCAGCAATCCAGGAATCCAGCAATCTAGCGAAACAAACACAGCAGCAGGGACCACCAGCAGCAAACTCAGCAGCAGGGGGAGCAGTAGCCATCGCAGGCCCATTCAGGAACTCCCATCTATACCTTTCTAAGAGTTCCAGAAGTAAGCGATCTGCAGCTGGAACTCCCATGCCAGAGCATGAGACACATTATACTTAGCTGCTCTGGACAACCTGAAGCAGCCCCGTATGCCACACCTGGGATTAAAAATAATAATAATAATAACAGTCACGTAACAAAACAAGGTTTTTAAAGAAACCAAAATTCTCACTACAGATACCCAGGAATTGTATTGCAAGGTCATGAAAACATTTCAAAAAGGGTTTATCTGACCCAACTATATGCTCCCTCTTGATTGGTCACTTGTGGGTTTGAGACTTTTATTTCATTTCAAGATTTACTTTTTTATGTTTCTTTCTGTTTTTAAAATGCAAATAGCAAATGTAAAGAAGCAGCAATGTAGCTGCCACTTTTATAGAGTAAGAAAGAGAGTCTAAAGAAACCATGTAAATAATCATTTGGTGATAGCCATGTGAAAACTAAAATGTCAGCCGTAAATGTATTGAAACATTATAGGATATAAAAACAGTGATCTTAACTTATTAGATGTTAAATAATTAAGTTTTCTGTGAAATAAAATCTAGTAATATATATGTGTCTTGATAAAATTCTGTAATAATATATTTCATGAACTGATGCCAGACTTTTCACATCAAACAACTAACGCACTTAGCTAAAATTCCAGGCAAAATGCTTGTTCTGAAAAGTTGTTAGCATATTTAAGTAGTAAAATATTATTTTGAGAATGTAAGATACATTAGCGCAAATATTATAATCATTTGAAATGAGTAGGAATTTCATTCACTAGAGTGCCTTGTGCCTGCAATGCCTGGAAGTTGGCTTTTTTATATCAGTACTGTGGGAGGCATATTCATTGCCATACTAAGCTAACTGGCTTAGAGTAATATCAGCAGAGGTTTAATGCTGGAAACAAATGGGGTTTCCCATTTAGCTCAACTTATTTCTTCTATACACTGTGATGCTGTAATTACCTATGTCAACTACCTTACTGAACTCTCTATTATAATATTGACAGTAACAACTTTTAACAAGTTGTATGACTTCACTGAAAATGTATATCAATTATATCAAATCAAGAAATTTGTTTTAGAAGGCTAGAATTGAAATTTTTCTAAAGTATAAATGCAAATTATATATTTAAATTTATTTTTATATAAATTAAATCAAAATCTTCATTTGTCAATTTTCTCTCTAAGAGAATAAACGTCTCTGTGAATAGTACGTAGAAAATTTGACATTGAGGGTGCTTCTTTTAAGTGTCTTGTAGACGTAAGAAAATGTAAGTTCCTCTTCCTCTGTGGCATGGCAATGCCCCTCCCTGAACAGGGGGAAGTGATCAAAAAGCAGGTAACTAAGTTCATGTTAGAGATAGCCCCTGTTCCCCTTACTAGTAAACCCACATAAAGACTGAGCTGCCTATGGGTTACATCTGAGCATGGTGTCTAGTTCCTCTCTCTGCATGGTCTTTGGTTGATGCATCAGCCTCTGCAGCCCCCCTCCCCCCATGGGCCAAGAATTTTTTGCTTTCCTGGTCTCTTTGTGGAGCTCCTGTCCTCCTCTGTGTCCTTCTATCCTCCTCTTCTTCCATGAGACTCCTTGAACTCTGCCCAAAGTTTGGGTGTGAGTCTCTGCATCTGCTTCAATCCACTGCTGGGTGGAGTATTTCAGAAGACATCTATGAATTGAATTGTTTTATTTTTTCTAATTTATTGATTATTTTCAGCCATCTACTCCTTTTTGGTGTATCTGCTTCTTTTTTTTCCCTAGGGCTGTTAGGTGAGCTGTTAAATTGCTTGCATGAGATGTTTCGAATTTCTTCTTGAAGGTACTTAGTGCTATGAACTTTCCTCTTAGCACTGCTTTCATTGTGTCCCATAAGTTTGGGTATGTTGTGCCTTCATTTTCATTGAATTCTAGGAAGGCTTTAATTTCTTTCTTTATTTCTTCCCTGACCCAGCTGTCATTTAGTAACAAGTTGTTCAGTTTCCATGTGTGTGTAGGCTTTTTGCTATTTCTGTTGTTGTTGAGGTCCAGCTTTAGTCCATGGTTATCAGATAGAATACAAGGGATTATTTCAATTTTTTGTATCTGTTGAGGCTTGCTTTGTGACCAACTATATGGTCTAATTTGGAGAAGGTTCCATGAGGTGCTGAGAAAGTAAATTCTTTTGTGTTTGGTTGAAAAGTTCTGTAGATGTTCTATAGGTCCATTTGATTCATTCCCATTCCCTCTCTTCTGCCACTTCCAGTGTCTAACCTGTTTGCCTTCTGAAAGAGGCAGTCCTAATGAGACTTGATAGGCTAGGGTCTGATTGTAGGGGAGGAGGACTCCTGTTTCCAGTGGACTAGGGGAGAGACATGGGGAAAGAGGGAGAAAGGTGAGAATGGGAGGAGATGAGGAAGGAGGCTACAATCTGGCTATAAAGTGAATGAATTTACATAAATAAATAAATAAATAAATAAATAAATATTATATATATATAAATGCCAGCTACTTTTAATGCATTGCAAACTCTTACATTCTTGATAATTTCAAGGAGTTATCCTTCATAATCCTTTCTCTAAAATAATTAACTATGTAATCACAAAGTATTTTACATGTAACCACACAAATATACATACATACATATACAAGTAGAGATAATTACATACGCTATGCAAACATATATATATATATATATATTATATTCATATGTGTGTGTTTGTAACATGTGTGTGTATATATGTATTGGGGGTGCATGAATAGTAGTAGCACTCCTATGTGATTTAAAAATGGGAAAATCACTGTGACTCTCAGTATATTTTCAGGCACTGCTAGGAGGGTCTCTCAGGAGACAAGTCTTCTCGACTCCTGTCTGCATGCATAGCAGAGTATCTTTAATAGCATAAGGCATTGTTTCTGTCTAATGGGTTGGGCCAGGCATTGTTGGACCTTGCCTCAGTCTCTACTGTATCTACTCTCTGGGGAGCCTTATGGAAAAGTTGGGTGGAAAGGAAAAAGGACCTGGAGATGACAAGAGCTTCACAAAAGGACCAATAGGGATGACGAACCAGGGCCAAGAGGGGCCTGTTGAGACTAAAGCACCAAGAAGGACTTTTCATGGACTGGACTTGACCCCTACAAAGATGTAGCTGATCGGCAGCTCAGGCTTCATGTAGGTTCCCTAGTAAGGGGAGTGGGGCCTCTCTCTGACATGGACTCTCTTGCCAGCTTTTCAGTACCCCTTGGAGGGACCTCCTTACCATACCACGGGGAAGAAGACACACAAAGCTATGAAAGGACTTGAGCTGGGGTGAATGGGAAAAGGGACTTTCTTTTTCTGAGGAATAGGAGAAGGGCATGGAAGAGAGGGGGAAAGGGTGAGACTGGGAGGTGGAGAAGGTTGGGGATATGGCCAGGTTGTGAATTAATTATAAATTAATTTAAAAATAGAAAATTACAATATTTCAGTCTAAATTGGCTCCAAGGACCATATATCAAAAATTTGCTTGCCAACTGTGACATTATCAGTAGGAAGCCAGGTTTGGCATCAGAGATTTGGCTTCCTAGAGGGTTAGATTTTGGGGAACATGCCTTCAAATAGGCCCCAACATCTTACTGTTTCTCAGTTTGCTTTCTTACCACCATGATCATGAGATCACACGTCACACAATCTGAGCATGATTCACTGTGCTATCACAGGTCCACATAGTAGGGCTGAGAACACAGAGAAGAATTACTGAAACCAAAATATGTGAAGCTTAGATTTCTTCATAACAACAGAAAGCTGTGTTAGAGAATATTTGCTTTTAGGCACAAATGGCCACTACATACTGAAACAAGATGGGGATATTTTTAACATAGAGATGAGTAAAAAGCCAATAGTCGAATTAAAATTCTGACTTGGGATTATCAAAGATTTTCAATGAAATTTGTTGTTTGTGACAATAACAGAATAATTGTTATTTATTCTAAATCTAACAGAATAGATAATAATAATAGAACCAGTTGCACTTGACTGAATGACAGTCATTTTGAGGATGTAATGGGTTTGTATATTCACTTTTCAGTGAGATCTCTGAAAGCTGTTTGAACTTAATAAGTTGTATGAAATATAACTGTGTGTAGTAATGTGAATGACTTTATGACTCTCTTAAAGCACTGTGTATTTTGATTAGGGCCAAAGTGAATGAATTGTTAAGAAGGCACCAAGTACAAGGCTTAAAATAGAATCACTGACCAAATTTTTCTGATTTTTTTTTTGTTTCTTTGAAAACACATAGATATTATAAGAAAGTGTTTTTTTCCAAGTCCACTGATAGGGGGGGACCTCCTCCCCATTCATCTGATCCTGTTTTATCAGGTATCTTCAGGACTGGCTGCAAAGCCCTCCTCTGTGGCCTAACAGCACTGCTCCTCCCTTGGGGGGTAGGGAGGCCAAAGAGCCAGTCATTGAGTTCCTGTTAGCAAAAGTCCTTGTTCCCCTCACTTTGGGAAACCAATTGGTTACTGAGCTACCACATGCTACATCTGAGCAGAGGTTCTAGGTTATATCCATACATGGTCCTTGGTTGAATGTCAGTCTCAGAAAATACCCTGTACCCAGATATAGTTGGTCCTTGTGGAGCTCCTATCCTTTCCCCATCAGGGATCGGGACACCGTTGGGATACAGAGTTAATAAAATGTAACTGATAAGGAAAAAATTAAAAAAATAAAAATTAAAAAAAAACAAAAAAACCCAAAATTCCTTTATCTTTAGGTATGTTTGTATAATTGCTTACTATTATATTATATATATTTACTTACTGTCTTAGCTATGTTTTTACTGTTGTGATAAGACCCAATGATGAAGGCAGCTTATAATATAAAGTATTTAATTGATGGCTTAAAAAAAAAAGAAAGTGTTTTTTTGTTTTATTTATTTTTTATATTAATTACAGGTTATTTATTTTGTATACCAGCTGTAGCTCCATCCTTGATTCCCTCCCAATCCTACCTTCCCTCCCTCATGTCCTCCCTGGCCCTCTCTAAGTCCACTGATAGGGGAGGTCCTCCTCCCCTTACATCTGACCCTAGCTTATTAGGTCTCATCAGGACTGGCTGCAATGTCCTCCTCTGTGGCCTGGCAAGGTTGCTCCTCCCTTGGGAGGGTTGGGGGGTGGTCAAAGATGCTGCCACTGAGTTCCCTGATCCCCTTACTAGGGAAACACACTTGGATACTGAGCTGCCATGGGCTACTTCAGAGCAGGGGTTCTAGGTTATAGTCATGCATGATCCTTGTTTGGAGAATCAGTCTCAGAGAAGACCCTGTGCCCAGATATATTTGGTCCTTGTGGAGCTCCTGTTCTTTCCAGGTCTTACTAACTCTCCCTTCTTTCATATGATTTCCTGCACTCTGCCCAAGGTTTGGTTATGATCTCAGCATCTGCTTTGATATACTGCTATGTAGAGTCTTTCAGAGGCCCTCTATGGAAATCAATCTGGTGCTTTCTCAGACAACTAGGAGTAGTGCTTCCTCAAAATCCAGTCATACCACTCCTAGTCATATATCCAAAATATGCTCAAGTACACAACAAGGACATTTGTTCAACCATGTTTGTAGCAGCTTTATTCATAATAGTTGGAACATGGAAACAACCCAGATGTCCCTCAACAGAGGAATGGATACAGAAATTGTGGTACTTTTACACAATGGAATGCTACTCAGCAATTAAAAACAAGGAAATCATGAAATTTGCAGGCAAATGGTGGGATTAGAAAAGATCATCCTGAGTGAGGTATCCCGGAAGGAGAAAGACACACATAGCATATATTCACTTATAAGTGGATACTAGACCTATAAGATAGGATCAACATACTAAAATTTGTACACCAAAAGAAGACAAACAAGAAAGAAGACCCGGGGTAAGATGATCAGTCCTAACTTAGAAAGAAAAATGGGATGGACACTAGAAGTAGGAGAAAACAAGAAACAGGATAAGAAAGTGCTTTTGTTTTAATCTCAGGTGTGGGGATATGTGGCTGCTACGGATGGTCTGTAGGAACTGACTATGATTTGCCTTGTGCTCTGGAAAAGGCATGTTTCTGCCAGCTGGAGATAGTATGTTTGTGTGACATTTGGAATTCTGGAAACTTTTGAAAGAATATATAAATGCTACAGTCCTGAGAGGTGAGTTTGGTGGCAGTTGATCATTCAGTGGAGCTAGTTGCAATTTGTTATTAGTCATGCTCAAAGAAAAAAAAAAAGGGTAGAAATTAGATTCAGGTATCTCCATCTCTCTCCCCTCTATTCTTTCTCTCCCATCTAGTGAAAGGAGGTAAAACTGGGAGAATAAAAGGTGGGGAAAAAAGAACACTCAAAGCTTCAAGAATGTCACCACAGTCTTGAAGCAAAGACTAAGAGTGAAGTTCCATTTAACATGGGTGGGAAATGATACATTTAGCACCCTTACTGAATATTACTATAAATAGGAAATCCAGCAAAGATGCATCTTATGTTAGACAAAAAGTGTTAATTGCTATTATTTTAATAAAATAATTTTGTGTGAAGTTGAATATTCACTGTTGAGCTATCAAATATTTGATCTAAAAAGATCACACAGTTATTGATATTCCTTTTTACTACTTAGATATTCAAAAAACATAAAGCATATGACTCAATTTTCATGTATTAGTTAGTTCCCTATTTTCTCATAAGCTGTATCTTATTTGATAAGACTAAAAACAAGAACTTGAAAACATGACTTGAGAAGAACTAAAGTCATTGAACATAATTTATTCAAAAGCTCATGCAGTGAACATCCTGATTAATTGAACACATATTTGCATTGCTGTTGAACACAATTCAACAGCAATGCATTGTCTGTTGAAAGTTGTAATCTAATTTCTTTATGATATATGATATATCATATATGATATATCATAGATGATAATTTCTTTATGATATATATATCATGCATTAGAATGCATGTTCCAGGCCTTCACATCTAGGTGGATGTCGGCACTGAGAATTGAATGTTTTCCTTTTGTGAGTCAGTGATGCTCTACTCTTTTTTAGGAACTAATTTAAATCTGTGCATATACTTCCTGTGTAAGATTTCCTTAGGGTGGCTTTACCTCCTGGAGATTATAGTAAGCATCTGGTGAAAGAGGAAGAAAGAGAGCCCAGATGCCCAGAATAGGAGTTCTTCTTGCTTTCCTGCCAGTTCTTGGTAGGGATAACATCACTGCTGTCAACTTCTATTACTCATAAGAATCCTTTAGTAAAAGAGGATAATGAACTAAGCACTGATGTGAATAATATGAGACAGTAGATACGGAGGTCATTGAAGATCAACCTCAATAGAAAAGCAGATGATACTCTAAAAGTAGAAAAGATATGATCGCCATGCTAGCCTCTTCAAGCATATTTGACAGCACTTTGGAAAAAATTTATTGTTGGCAGAACTGGAAGTGTTGTTGTTGGCACTTAGTATGTAGAGGTCAGGATGCCAGAAGTAATCCCACAATATGCAGGAAGGTTCTGCAAGAACTTTTGACAAAACTTTAGTAAATAAGTATTATCTTTTTAAATAATTGGTTTGTGGTGATTTTGTTTGTTTGATTTTGGTTTCTGCTTCTTTTATTCTAATTTAATATTTGTAATTTTACTTCTGCTTGAATATAATGCGGACCTTAGTACTTTGCATTTCTTTACAAAATAACTAAGAAGATATATTGATTAAATATACCACTTTACTATTTTAAAAATTGTTTTTCTGGGTATTGAGAGAGATGATAGATAATAGTTTTAATACTGTATTGTATTTTCTCTTATTCTTTATTTTGGTATTTTATGTATGAATAAATAGGTTTATTATTTTTATAAAGTTATTAATATATTTTACAGTATAATTGCTATTAATCTTTATTTTCTTATTATTGACTTTGCTTTGATATTTATTTATAACCTAACTTAACATGGGTATACCTGATGTGTGTTTCTTGATGTGAAAATTTATTTTCTTTACTAAAGAGAAACATGAAGTTTCTACAATATAGTTCTTAATATAGTAGTTGGGGATTTTTGTTGTCCATTGTTTTGTGAATTTTTTTCTTTTTTTGTTTTTTTAGTTATTATTATTGTTGTTATTAATATTATTTATTTCAACTTTACACTTTGTATCTCAGCTGTAACCCCCTCTCTCATTTTTTTTCCTCTCTCCCACTTTCCCTCCCTTTGCTCCTCCCCTAGTCCACTGATAGGGGACCTATCAGACCCTAGACTATCAGGTCTCATAAGGACTATCTGGATCCTCTTTCTCTGTAGCCTAGTAAGGCCAATACACCATGGGGAACTGATCAACGAGCAGACAACCAAGTTCATGCCTGTGACTGTACCTGTTCCCCTTACTAGGAAATGCCCATGGAGACTGTGCTACCCATGAGCTACATCTGATCAGGAGATCCAAGTCATCTCCATGCATGGTTCTTGGTTGCTTCTTCAGTCTCTGCAGCCCGTGGGCCCAGATTTTTTGCCACTGTTGATCTCCTTATGGAGCTGATGTCCCTCCTGGTCTTTCTCTCTCCCATTTTCCATAAGATGTCCTGCACTATGCCCAAAGTTTGGCTATGAGTCTCAGCATCTGTTTTGCTACCCTGCAGGGTAGAGTCTTTCAGAGCCCCTCTATGGTAGGCTCCTGTTCTGTTCCCTGTTTTCTCCTACTTCTGATATCCTTCTGTTTGTCTCCCAGAATGAGGATTAAAGACTTTTGATTAGGGATTTCTCTGGCATTCATTGCAATTTCATTTGTAAAGGAGGAGAACTCTGTGTTTCTTCTTCCTGATTGTTCATCTATGATTACAGTAGTTAAAACTTCTGTTTTTGGCAGACCTGGAGTTAAGGCTATGATCTCAATATTCAGAAGGCTGAGGTAGGATCTTGAGTTCAAGGCTTCTTCTGGAGACTCAGTCTCATGCAAACCACGTCTCTAACAAGTCAGAAAAAGTCTTGCTAAAATTGACAACTATTTTTGTAGTAGTTGTTTAGAAGTCAAATCAGTCATTCATTGAAGAATTAAAGACACTTCCTGTGCTTTACTTTAGATGTACCATTTCCATATTTGTTTTTATGATACCCACTTATGTTCATGTGTCCATTCTAAATTATTAAAACATTCACTGTGTATTTCAATGGAGTACACTTGCATTTTTCTTTCTTCTCTTATACATCTCAGACAGGTCTGCTGAGCTTACATGTCTCTTAAAACTGTGACTTTAAGAGTTTTTAATAGTAAGTGAATTTTCGACAAAATACATCCTGTTTTATTTGAGGAAAGATGACTGTCTTTCATCACAAAACTTACATTTTCTTAAATAGTATAAATAGAGACAGGTAGGGTTTTTTTGTTGTATCAGTCAGAGATTTTGGAACTCAGTAAGCTTTTGTCACTGGTAAGAAGTCACTCAATTTTCAATTTACCAAATTCCCATTCAAATCAAAACATTTTCGACAGCACTGTGATAGCAGCCTTCTTTTCAAAGCATGTTTGCATGCTGTGTGCATAGCTCTGTTGTTGTTTTACAATAGGCAGATAAATGATGCATTTTTATATTCTATATTTCTGATGTTTCAGATAGTTTTTGATTTTACATCTCAGGAATAGTTCATTTCCATCTAAAGAAATCTGTCAATATTTCCAGTTGTAAATTGTGAGTTTTTCCATGTGTACATATCTCCTCTGATTTATTATGTTTAGGCACTCTTTTTTTTCTCTCTCTCCAGTAATTTCTCTCTAACATTTTTATATCTTTGCCTCCAGAAATCCCTGATTTCCTGTTGCAACTTCTGGTGAAGCAGGGCCTGAAGTTAAACCTTCTCAGGAAAGATGTTCATTCATCAGAAAACATATAGTAGATAAAGAAGCCAAATTTGAATAAGGTATGTACTTGTATCTGTAAAAAATCTCTCCTTATACACACACACACACACACACACATATATATATATATATATATATGTCATACATGTGAAATACATAATGTGGGTATATAAGATGTATTATATTGTGTGTGTATTTCTGCCATCTTTATCTCTAATTTAGGCATCTGTAGTTTCAAGCTGAGCAGAAAAAGAGGCATCTATGTTAGAAAGTTATTGATAGCACATAGATTCACTGCCTAACTCATATACAGACCTTACATTGTTTATAAAATATAACCCTAAGGTACATGTATTGTGGTAATGTAACTAGCAGTCCGAGTTGACATGGAGTTCTATATACTTGTTCTCTGAGACTGAAACAATCTGTCTCCCAGGGAAGTTCCACAGCTAAAATTTGCTTCAGGCTAATCTGGAACTGACCAGATTCATTACTTCCATCCTTTTACAGAGTGAACAATGAAGACTGCTGAAAGTCACTCTCGGACAAGGCAAGCTTCAAGGAGGGCTGATACAAGTTCAGCTTCTTGGCAGAGCTAGCATGAAAATAGCAGAAACAAGCTGAGTTGCCTGAAAGAGCCTAAAGGCAACTGAACTACCTGGAAAGGGTGCTCTACAACCCTTTGTGCGGGCTGCAGGCTGTGCAGTATGCTCCACGTTTCCACCTTGGGTAACTTGTCACCCGTGCTAAAGTGGGCTTCTGTGATACAGATGTCCTTGAGTCATGTATGCTTCTCTAGATAACCCCTTCCCCATATTCCTCAGAAACCCAGATAAAAAGTGTGGCTTCTTTCTAAGTTGGACTTTGGTGATATCCTTACTTTGGTCTGCCCCGGGCTATCCATCTGGTGTGAATAGAAGTGTGTTGACTCTCCTCAGGAAAATTATGGCACGCATACATGGTTACCAAAATACACTATTTGGTATGTGAGTAAGGACTTTGTCCATTACCATGATCATCCTTCCTAATATCTGAATTTTAATGCCAAATTAATGAATTTGTGTTAAAGATGAAAACTATAAACTCTACCCGTGTCCTGACGCTCAGGAAATACACTGAAGCCTCACACATTATTAGGCCTGGATAACAGAAATAAGCATAGAATCAGAGAACTGAGAACTGAGAGAGAGAGAGAGAGAACAATTAAAGTCAAGAAGGGGGTTTATTATTTTTGAGTAACAACCAAAATAATCTGAAGAGTTTTATCTAAGAAGTTCAAAATCCATTTAGATCATTTTACATATATGTACACAGAGTGAATATGATCATAGTAACATGTGGCGTATATGTTTTCTTCTCAGACTATTATTTTTTTTTAGACAATTGTAAATGTTTAGAAAAAGTAAAATGCTTTTAAGGTAAATTAGGTATTTAAAAATTTATTTTAGCTGGTACAGAAACACAGAAATGTTTATTTAGCTGGGTACCATATTCTTTGGTTATAATTACATAGCCATGAGTGACAGAATAGGAATTTTTACAACTAAATAATGTTTCATTGTGCAGTTTTCTTTTTCTTTTTTGGCTCATTTGTTCACAGACACTTTGATCACTTCTATTCTCCAGTGTGGTAAGTCACGATTAATATTTACTATTGATATATCTTTTAGTAATGCTTGCTGTTAAATCTAAACAGCTGTATGACCAAATCACCACACAGAGACTATGATTTATTTAGTTAACCTAGAACACAATGCTGGGTAATAGTTACTCCCTCCTAAACCTCCAAGCCCTCATAGTTTCCTAACATTTAGATTTCCCACATTATACTTGCTTTTCATGATATATTAGGTCCAGTCCATCTTGCCATATCCCAAGATCTTTCCTCCAGCTCTGCTCTCCTCTCTCTCCCTTGCCCTTTCTCCTCTCCTTCATTTCGTACCCTCTAGCTCCTTCCCTCTTTCCTGTCCTCTGGCTCCTCCCATTGCACAACATTATGGCTAGTTCCTTTATTTTGACCTGTTTACACAAAGTCGACACAGATGATGTTTAGAATAAGTATCACAATGCAATATCCGGATTGAAATCAGAGAGTGAGGGGGAGAAATCACCATTTGAATGAACAAGGTTAAGGTGTATACATTTGAAAAGAACATTATAATGGAAGCACAGTCTACTTGCAGACTAACAGTTTTATTTAGGTGTATACTAAGTGGGGGCTTGCTGAATCATGTGGTTGCTCAGATTTTAGCTTTTTGAGGAACTTCCATTTGATTTTTAGAAAATAGCTCTCAAACACCCTGTGTTTGAAATGACTATCATTCTGACTTTATTTCCTGGGTACTCATAAGACTAACAGTACTGCTGTCATATGAGTCTAAAGATATTTCAAAGAATAAAGGCTTTACATTTATTTTTGTTGATGTTATGATTGAATAGAAAAGATCTTCCTTTGACTCAAGCTGTGAATAATTACTTCTTGGATGGCAGTGCTATCTTAGCGACTTATGTTAGGGCCTTTATGTTTTTAGACTTTCCTGGTAGAAATATGTGCCTTGGGATAAAGAAATTCACCTTCTTGGTCTATTATTATGAAAAAAGCTTCTGCCCTTTCTGTTTTCATAGCCTTAGTCATTCTCCTCCTCATTCCATGCTGTTTTGAACTGAAGCCCTCTAAAACCATGAGCTAAAAAAGTCTTTCCTCTTTTCAGTTATATCTACAGATATTTTTTGTCTTACCAACATTGAAAGTGACTAGTATAAAAATTTGAACTGACTAAGTGAGTTTGTTTCTATCAATAGTCTTGACCTTAATCACTTATGCCTTTGAAAATAGCCTGCTAGACAGATAGAGAGGAGTTTGGAGGTACAGAGAACAAGCGATGATTTTAGTGAAAGCTGGTGGGTGATTTTGAGGAGTTCTGAAAAGGGCTTTAAAGCTGATCGACATGAAAACAATGAAGACAGACCATGTTTATGAGGCCTCAGATGAGAATAAGACTATTGAAGAATGGAACATCCACCCCTGCTTAGGTCACTCAAAGGTTTTTCTAATCTAAGGAACCAAATCCTTCTATATTCCAACTACAAAACCACTCAAATGGACTCATTTCTCAGTACCATCATTTGTTTAAGTTTCTTTTCATGCTGCTGTTATAAAATATTTCACCAAAAAGTCACTTAACAGACAAAAATTATTTTGGTTCACAATTTAAAATTGCAGTCCATTATGGTGATAAAGTCACGGTGACAGGAGCTTGAAACAGCTGATCACATCCCATCCACAATCCAGAAGTAAACATTGATGAGGGCTTGTTGTTTCTCCATTCTCTCCCTTCATTTATATACTCCAGGATCTCAGGTAAGGAATGAAGTCAACAATACATGGGTCTTCCATTTTCCATTACCATATTAAAGATATTCCTCTCCAGGAATGCCTAGAGACTCATCTTTCATGTAATTGTAGATTTGTCAAGTTGACAACTATCTTCAACTATCATAATTATTTAAAATGTATCTTTTAATTACATTATGTATTTGGGGGTGGTGTTTGCCACACCTTAAATATGAAGGACAGAGCACAAGTTGCAAAAGTAATTTCCATTTTGCCATGTGGGTCCTAGAGATATATCTCTGATCAGGTGCTTGAACTGCTGAGACTCTTTGTCAGCCCCCACACTATTATTATATTTATATCTGTCTAATATTACAGTGGTGAGAATTGATCTCTGGGCTTTGCTAAGCAAGTGACATGCCATTGAACTTACTCTCTAGACTTTGATTTTTTGAGTTATGGTCTCACTATGCAGCCATAATGATCTTGCCTTCTTCCTCTTGCTGCATGCACTTTCTGAGTTGTGGTATTATCTTCATTTGACATCACTCCTGGATTAAGTTGTTTCTTAAAAATATTGTTTTTCTTAATAATTTTTATGTTATTACATTATAAAGACCTAGTTTTGACAAAATAAGGAAAAGAATACTGTTGAAGCAACACACTGAAAAGGTGAGTTCAAGAGAGAAAGCTGACAAAGTACAATGTGCACAGTCAAAAGGGAGGTAGGATGAAAAGTGACAGACATTTGGACTCCTTTGAATATTTGTTTGTTTTTTACTATGAGGTACATTTCTTCAACTATATGCCAAAAAATAAATGTGAAGCGGGATTGGTTCCAGATAATATGAACCTTAGAATTATCAGACTTTAATAACTACGTGTTTTGTGTTAGTTTCAGTGTGTACTTTTCATATGATACAATAGAGAAAGATGAGAAAATAATGAGGAAGATCATAGTCTCACAAAAGTGATGGGCGATGTGGAAAAATAAAAACAATTTATATCCCTGATATTGAAATGCCATTATTCTCCTCTAAAACATACACGATTATCGCCACAATGTTGACATATTATCATTTTTATTCTCATGTTTCCCCTAACATTTAAAACTTAATATGTGAAAATATAGTTGGAAAAACAAGGTACACAAGGTTATTTAATATCCTGTTGCTATTTAAAACAATACTGAAGATACTTGCAAAGGTTTTGTGAATATTCAATGTGGAATATTTACATAATATAAAAGTTGGCAGGACAGCCTGAGTTTAACTCCGTGAGTTTCACATATCTGAGGCAGAGGTGGTAGCTCAGTGGCACAGATGAAATCTCTTTTAATACACAGACATATTTTTAGACTAATACGTTATTAATAATAATCTTTATTTTACTTATATGTAACAAACTTTTAATATTTTAATACATGTTTAAATGGCCTAATATTATGATACATAAATTGCTGAATGTTTACTTTATACATTTGTCAAACTAATGATGCTGCATCTAAGGACCTTATCAACTAAGTGGAATAAATTTCTAGAAAAAAAACCTATTTATTTATGCTTCCGAATTACTTTTCATTTTTTTAATTGGAAACTGGAAATGAGACAGAAAATTTCATGATTCTCCTTGTTTTAAGTGTAAGGTTTATAGGTGTGTGTGTTTTTCAATACTTTGTAATTGCAATGAATTGCATGTAAAACTTGCATCAATGAATAAATAAAACAACAAGAAAGAAATAATATAAATTTTAAAGATTTTTGTTATACATTAAACTATTTTTTATATTTCTTTAATTAAAATACATTTTTCTTGACTGGTGGTAGTGGCACATGCTTTTAATTCCAGCACTTGAGAGGCAGAGAGAGGTGGAGCTCTGTGGGTTTGAGGCCAGCCTGGTCTACAAAGTGAATCCAGGACAGCCAGTGCTACACAGAGACACCCTGTCTCAAAGAGAGGGAGAGAGAGGAGAGGGAAAAGGGGGAGAAAGGAAGAGAGAGAGAGAGAGAGAGAGAGAGAGAGAGACAGAGAGACAGAGAGACAGAGAGACAGAGAGAGAGAGAGAATTTTTTCTCATTAGGAATAGCTCTACCTCAAGATCCAGCTTTACCACTGCTAAGCACATATCCAAAAGATGCTCCATTATACTACAAAGATACTTACTCAGCTATGCTCATAGAAGCTTTATTCATAATAGCTGAAAACTGGAAACAACCTAGATGTCCCTCAACCAAAGAATGGATAAAGAAAGTGTGGTACATTTACACAGTGGAATACTACCGATCTTTTGAAAACAAGGACATTGGGAAATTTGCAGGAAAACGGATGGAACTAGGAAAAAATCATCCTGAATGAGGTAACCCAAACTCAAAGAGACATGCACACTATGTACTCATTTATAAGTGGATATTACCTACAAAATACAGGATAACCAAAAAAAAAAAAAAAAAAAAAAAAAAAAAAAGTTGCATCGAGGGTCCAAGGGAAGATGTTTGAATCTCACTCAGGAATGGAATAGGCATTGGAGATGTATGGAGGGAAGAAAGTGGGTAAGAGAGGAGATAGGGAAGGGAGCATGGGCAGGTATTAGGAGAAGGGAGAGCAAGTGAGAGAAAGGAAAGGAAATCTGAGGTGGGGGGACCTCACAGGGGTTTTCCCGATACCTGGGATAAGGTCACCCATCCACCCACAAAACCTTCCATCCAAAATTTCACCTGCCTACAAGATGTGCAGGGACAAAGACGGGGCAAAAACTGAGCAAATGCCCAACCAAAGACTGTCCCAACCTTTGACCCATCAAACTGGGAGAGAACCAATCTCTAATACTATTAATATCACGGTATGCTTGTAGAGAGGAGCCTGGAATAACTCTTCTGAAAGGCTTTTATGCCGCAACTGACAGAAGCATTAGACAGAGTTGGGTCGAGCTGTGAAGAGCTGGGGGAACGACTGAGGGAAACAGAGGGTGAAGGACTCCACAAGAAGACCTACAGAGTCAACTACCCTGGGCCCATGGTGATCCGCAGAGACTGAACCACCAACCGAAGAGCATCCATGGCCTGGTCCGAGACACCCTGCACATAAGATGTGCAGCTTCATCTTCATGTGAATACGCCAAAAATTGGCGCAGAAGCCATCTCTGGCTCTGTTGCCTCCCTTTGGACCCTGTTCTTCTAATTTGGCTGCCTTATCTGGCCTCAGTAGAATATGAGCCTAGTTCTGGAGCAATTTAATGTTTCAGGGTGGGTTGGTACCCATGAGAGACCTCCCCCTTTTCTGAGGAGGAGAGGAAAGAATAGGCAGGAAACTGGGAAAAGAGAAAGGGGCTGCGATGATATTTAGGAAAGAAATAAATATTTTTAATAATGATAATTTTTCAAGTAATTTCTAAAAATGTAGAGAAAATCTAACTAACAGGATAACGCTATCTACTTTTGTCAGTAGTGAACTTTGAGATCTTCAGGTTATACACATAACATTTGTTTTGAACTTACAGAAAACAATTTTTTCCATCTTATATGACTCTAAAATATAGTCCAACTGATAATTTTTAATTTTAAAAATGTTAACAAATATAGCTAACTCCCAAATGGATGTAACCAAATAAATACAACTTTTAAATCTAAATATTCATATTTACCTGCCAAAAAAACTCCACTAAATCAAACCATTTAAATGTAATGAATATGATATTAAATCTAGACATAACATATTTATGATAGGTATTAAAAGGGGTGATTTAAAACACGACTTTATCAGTCAATAGCCAGTAAGATGCCTGGTCTCTGATTGCTTTTCTTTAGGCAGATAATCTCAGACAAATTGCAACTTCTCTTATTAAAATGTTTCTCCTTTTAGAATTTACTGAATAATGTATTTTCCTAGTAATCCATACTATAAAGATTAAGGAAATTAAATACAGCATTGTGTACAGTACTATTAAATTATTATGTTGTGACTATAAATAATCACTCTCCATAAAGATTTTCTAATAAATTCATCAGAAAACAATACTGGTGATGTAACAACAATAGGACTTTAAATAGGTGAATTAAGTCAGAGTACTAAGGTTAGCTTTATCTGAAAATGTTTTAAGATTCTCAGACGTGGTTGAGTTCATTTTTAGATTTTAGTTTACCACAGAATCATGAAACAAGCAATAAATATAATGCTCCTGTGATTGAAGCTGAAAACAGGACAAATGAAATCCTATGGTGTTCTCCTTTACATCATAACATACCCCCTTCCTTTGCTTTTTGCAGTCACATATTATTAGAGCAATCCAGATGCACTACACCCAATGACCTATGACATCTATATTAATCTAAATTAAAGAAGGGGGAGTTCGTATGACATGGAAAGGATAGGAGCTCCACAAGGACCAAATATATCTAGGCACAGGAGTCTTTTCTGAGACTGACACTCCACCAAGGACCATGTGTGGATATAACCTAGAACCTCTGCTCGGATGAAGCCCGTGGTAGCTCAGTAACCAATTGGTTTCCCATAGTAAGGGGAACAGGGACTATTTCTGACAGGAACTCAATGGCTGGCTCTTTGACCTCCCAATCCCCTCTAAGAGAGGAGCAGTCCTGCTAGGCCACAGAGGAGGACTTTGCAGCCAGTTCTGAAGATACCTGAAAAAACAGAGTCAGATGAAAGGTGAGGAGATCCTCCCCAGTCAGTGAACTTGGAAAGGGGCAGGGAGAAGATGAGGGAGGGAGGGAGGGTTTGGGAGGGAATGGAGTAATGGGATACAGCTGGGATACAGAGTTAATAAAATTTAACTAAAAATAAAATAAATTTAAAAAAGAAGTTAAAAAAAGGAAGAAGAAAAAAAGAACATTCCTTTCTAAAAGAAAAAGAAAAGGAAAAAAATCATGAGCTTATCTCTCATTTAGATTTTTATTTCCTTTTAATCAAAGAACAATTTCAAGCACCTATTGGCCATTAATTTGTATGCCTTTATTAGTAAAATTTTATTAAAGACATGTACCCATTTGTATGCTTTCGGAGTCTGCTTTTGACTTTTTCCTATTTAGTTGTTTTTTTTACTTACATATTTTTGACAATAAATCTTTGTAAGCTAAAAACAAAAAATAAAAATAAAGTGTACTGTTTTATCTTCCCAGAGCCCACCTTTCTATCTCTTCTTACATTCATTTGAAGTTTACTACTTCCATGTACCATTGAGCCTATTCAAGCTTTCACTACTGTAAAACAGATACTGATTGTACAGTTTAAAGAAATATCTTAGTTCAGCAAAGGGGAAAAACAAATAATGAGAAGATTGGATTGAATTGTTCACACAACAGTGGAAGCCCAGTAAAAGAGAGTGAGAGGAATTAGAAGGAAGTAAGGAGAAAAAATGGGAAGAATAATAGTGAGAAGCTAGACACCCAGAAACAAACCAATCATTCAGTCAGGTGATAATAGAAACACTGAAGCCAGGATGAAATGAACTCTGGAAGACAAGAATATGGAGATGGACAGCAAAGCTAAGATGGGACATTACCATCATGAAAAGGAAAATCCTTAGAGCCATGAGGTCTGAGGTATGCCAAAGACTTTTATCCATTTACTTATTTTTCTATACATAAAAAAGAGAACATAAAATGGAGAGGAGGACCTCCCCTATCAGTGGACTTGGGGAGAGGCATGCATGCAGAAAAGGGGGGAGGGAGGGACCGGGAGGGGAGGAGGGAGGGGCTTATGGGGGGATACAAAAGGAATAAAGTGTAATTAATAAAAGTTAAATAAAAAATTTAAAAAAAATTAAAAATATTTCACAATTTGGGACTGCAGAGATGTCTTAGTGTTTTTGCAGATCACGTGGGTTAGGTTCTCAGGACCCAGATGGCATTTAACAGGCATTAGTCTCTCCAGGACCACAGATGGGAGGACATTCTTCCAGCATCAAATGCAGTGCATGAGTATGGCACACATAAATTCATGTAAGCAAAACACTCCTAAACATAAAAGAAAAATATATAAATCTTTAAAAAATAAAAGTATCTGGTAAGTTATATCTTCTCTCATCAATACAGAAAATGCACAGAAGAGACATAATGCTATTGTTGCAACTAGTGAAACATACATGGTAATTTATAATATAAATACATAATATATTTTATAATTTAAATCATGTAAACACCAAAATAATGTGATATACTTTTGCTTTTAAAAATAAGAAATCATATGATATTGATTTTACTATCTTCTTTTAGAAAGAGACCCTCATTTTTCCATGGGTTATAGGTAATGAAGAAAAAAAAAAAAAAAACTCGAAAATGAGAGAATATATGCTCCAAGTTAACATTAGATCAAATTCAAGTGGCTTCTTAACATTTAAAAGTTATTTCATATTTAATCATTAATGAATTAATTTACAAAGTATTATATCCTCCACATGAGTGGCACATAAACAGTGTGAACACATATATCCTTCTGAAGAGACCTAAAACTTACAAAGATGATTTTGATGGAAACTTCTGGAAGGCTGTTTTTGTGGGCTTAAGACCTTAATGACAGGTATGTCCTAGATCAAGAGCCTGGACCACTTTTCGATGATGGGGTTTCTTTAACAATATTCTTTGGACATGATCTCAGAGCAGAGACATCATCACACTCTAAGAATGAGCAGTGGACAGAAGCTGCCACCATGATGGGCAGTAGCAGAGCTTCCTTTGTTCTTTCTTCATGTTTTGATCCTAAAAAACTCAAATGTATAATATTGTTGCTGTCTTAAGTAACTGTGAAACAGATCAAATGAAGAAAATATTTGGAGAAAGTCTCAAAAATACTTAAAAGTTATCTAATTGTAACAATTTCTTCAAGCCTCCTCCATTTATGTCAGCCAAAGCATTAACATAGTTCTCAAGTGCAAAAATAAAAAACCTCTGTGGTGTCTTCCATAATCACATAAATTACTTGCCACGTTAAATTCTTTGTTTTAAAACTTAACTATTGAAAAGAGCCCCCTTTGCGGACTCAAACAACATTCTACTCTTTTGTTCATAATCAATCCAGGGAAAATTTTTTAAAGACAAGATGCAGCTATACCACTTCTAGGCATATCCAAAAGATGCTCAAGTACACAATAAGGACATTTGCTCAACCATGTTTGTAGCAGCTTTATTCTTAATAAACAGAACCTGGAAACAGAACAGCTTTATTCTTAATAAACAGAACCCAGATGTCCGGTCGACAAAGGAATGGATACAGAAATTGTGGTACATTTACACAATGGAATGCTACTCAGCAATTAAAAACAAGAAAATCATGAAATTTGCAAGCAAATGGTGGGATCATACTGAATGAGGTATCACAGAAGCAGAAAGACACACAGGTATTAACTCCTAAGTGGATACTAGAATAAGATAGAATAAAAAATACTAAACTCTGTACACCTAAAGAAGCTAAACAAGAAAGAAGACCCAGGATAAGATCATCAGTCCTCACTTAGAAAGACAAACGGGATGGACACTGGAAGTAGGAGAAAACAAGAAACAGGACAGGAGACTACCATAGAGGACCTCTGAAAGACTCTACCTAGCAATGTATCAAAGCACATGCTGAGATTCATAACCAACCCTTGGACAGAGTGCAGGGAATCATATAAAAGAAGGGGGAATTAGTAAGACCTGGAGAGGACAGGAGCTCCATAAGGACCAAATATATCTGGGCACAGGGTCTTTTCTGCAACTGATTCTACAACCAAGGACCATGTTTGGATATAACCTAGAACCCCTGCTCAGACGTAACCGATGGCAGCTCAGTATCCAAGTGGGTTTCCCTTCCAAGGGGAACAGAGACTGTCTCTGACATGAACTCAGTGGCTGGCTTTTTGACCTTCCCATCCCCTAAGGGAAGAGCAGCCTTGTTAGGCCGCAGAGGAGGACATTGCAGCCAGTCCAAATGAGACCTGATAAGCTAGGGACAGATGGAAGGGGAGGAACACCTCCCCTATCAGTGGACTTAGAAGGGAAACATGCTTCTTTTATTGTGGCATTGGTAGAGTTTTCAAAAGGCCTTGGACTGATTGTCAATACCTAACATTGGAAGTTTGACCATAGAAGAATTATGGTGTGACTTCTAAACACAGAGTTAAAAATACACCTGTCATCCTGTTGGAATGTTCTTGGCTTCATCTTCATAGTAAAATTCTTTAGGATCAGTATAATGAGATCCTCTAATAACATTATTTTTAAGAAATGATATGTTTTAAGGGCTGACCATTCAGTATGGGATAACCAATTTTTATGCTCTTGCCTGCATTAGCCTGTATCTCCCATATCAGCTTTCTTTAGTTACCTGTAGTTCTTTGTATAAGGTTGAGGCCTCATGGACTTTTTTCTCATTTACATGTCTATTGTTATTGTTCTTGTTTAGAACATCATTAGGCAGTAGGCATACAAGCAAACAAATTATAATGTACTCAATTTATGAAATACAAATATGACTTTTAAAAACAGAGATTAAATAATGTTGAAAAAGCCATGTATTTAATTGTCTCTGACTATCTAATATCATGCCTTTAGAACTTGAACAGAGAGAGCAGATCACTGAGATTTTCAGCTTTTGATAAGTGTGTGAATGACAGAAGAGAGTGAAGCAGATTTATAAGGAATACTTCCACTCTGTGGAAAATAGGACACAACAGCAGTGACTCTTAACCCTGGCAGTGCTTTTAGAATCACCTGAAGAGCTTTACAAAAGTACCAGTGCCAGGCTGCTTTCTCTGAAGTAATGATTGGTTTGGGATAGCATCAAGATAACAGAATATCTGTGAAAACTCTCCAGGTGATTCTAATTTGCAGCGTACATTGAGCATAAGAGCACTAAGGTTAAGAAGCCCTTTGAACAAAGATCCCAAGATTGACATGCTTATATTTTGTTCCAGTTTTCAAGAAGCCTGTAGTTTCAGGTTGTGGGTCTCTGTGACAAAGAACCTGCCAAAGTCTGAGAAGAAAGTGTACCTTTCCACCATGAAGAAATCAGCACATATGATCTCCTGTGACTTGGCTCTTATTAAGGACAAACCCTTTCTATTGAATTTTATATAAAGACATAATAAACACTAGGGATGGAGAGATGGCTCAGTGTTTCCAAGCTTGCACTGCTCTTTAAGAGGACTAGAACCAATATTGGGTGTCTCGCAAATACCTGTAACTCCAGCACCAGGAGCATCTAATGCTTCTAGGTTCTATGGTACCTGCATTCAAATGCACATACTAAGAGATACACACACACACACACACACACACACACACACACACCACAATTAAAAATAAACAAATACCTTTAAAGCTTTTTAAAAGAAAAGAAACACGGGAGGAATCACATTTGGGCATAGAAAATGGCATGCGACTCCTTCCAGATTTGATGAGAGCTGCCACCCACTTTAACATATTCCGCTCAGTGTAGTTAAAAATGTTTACTGCAGAACGTTCAGGTCTTTGGTGTATGGAATACTGATGTGAATTTTTAAGACAAATTAAGAATTCGGCGTTTTTCAGTTTTACTTGAAAAATGTATTTAAGGATAAAAATACCTCTGGAGTGGGGCTTTCAAATAATGTCAAAACAAAAAGAATGTCAATTTAGAAAATTATATAATAAAAAAATTCACTTTCATTTAACTATACAGATCAATAACTGCCTTTTTTTTCAATCTGCTAATAACACAGGGGAAGAGAATTAGATTGAAATCTTTCAGTTAATCTAAGACTAGAAATAGAAAGAAAGAAAGAAAGAAAGAAAGAAAGAAAGAAAGAAAGAAAGAAAGAAAGAAAGAAAGAAAGAAAAATCTTTTAGGGAATCAAGCATATATTTGGAAATTTATACTTATTTTAGTTAAGTTTATATTTAGTTATAGTTTTACAGCAAACAATTAAGTTTGCTCTATTTTCAATTGACCCCAGGGGAGGATGTTGCAGTTAATCAGGCATCATCCGACACGCTGTTCATTCTAATACTGCTATTTGAACAGGAGGTTCTGGTTAATAAATTAAATAGGAGAGATTATGATATTCTGTTATGAGGAATTAATTTTTGTTATGCCTCTAAGGAGACATATCTCTTCTCGTGGAGAACTTAAAACATGTCTCCTTTCATAATATTCTGGTTTCTCATACTTATTCCAATGGAAGTGAATTCTATTATCACCAGTGTGCAGGGCCAATTGCAGCTTAGGCAGTGTGAATGCACGGGCACTTATAATCAAGAACAGCTAACAAGCATTTCAGTTAATAACCCTGAGTAAGCACTGTCGTTTGTACCACAAACTGCTAAAGAACAAAATCCTCAACAGAATTAAAAACGACAGCAGACAAGGAATGTATTTTAAATCCATCCATAACATCAACAACAAAAAAGTCATTTGTTTTAAAGACCACAAAAAGACCTGCATACATAAAAGTTCCAGCACCAAAGCCAGAAAGAGGAGAAAAAGGAGGTGCATGGGGAGAGGGGTGAGGAGGACCATTTCCAAACTACGAAATATTATAGCTATACTTACAAAGATGAAGAGTTATTACCCATTACGGTTTGAGAATGGAATGTACCTAAAGGCTCATGTGTTTAAACATCTGGTCCTTTGCTGGTAGTGCTTCTTTGGAGGCTGTGACCACTTAGGACTTGTACATTGTCTGATGGAGCTTGGTCAGGAGGCAAGCCTATTAGAGACATCCTCAGTTGCTCCTTTCATTCTCATGCTCCTGCTCTTCGTCTGGCAGCTCTGAGGTAGCTATTCTGCTATCTCCTCCTGTTGAGGACCAAGCTATTCCCATGGCTATGCCTTCTTCAAAATGAGAGATTTTAACTTTTGACAGTGTGAGTCAAAATAAGCTCTCCTCCCTCAGGTGTGTCTGTAAATTAATGAGTAACAATGAAAAGAAAAGAAACTGTTATCTATATTTCTATTGGGGGCATCAATACTGCAGTTCAAGCTGTGATCAATCTTGGAGGTAGCTCAATCTGAGTACAGACTATTCTTGGTAATGTCCGGTGTATCTTTCTGTCTCTTTTATAATGTCTGAAGTTTTATTATGTAAAAATATTTTAATTGTGAATTATTTCATTCTATCTATGGAATTTATTACTCTGACATTAGCTAAATGAGATGGCAAATAATGCTGCAATTAATGAGTTATATCCTGGTATTTTGCTATGTACATTCTATTGTGTAATTCTTACTATAAATAGAGGCTAAGTTAATATGATTATATATAATTATCATGTATACAAGGGATATTTTATTTACAGAAATATTCAATAACAAAAAAATGTTAAAATATAGAATGTAGCTACATCCAAAGAAAGAACTTCTACTCTTTATCATTTATTCAGTGGAGATTTGCAATTTTATTATTGTCAAAAATAAAAATTATACTTGGAAACAAATGCTTGTTTTATTGTGAATATTACAAGATGGGTCAGCATGAGTGGGAAGGAGACACAGAAATGATGGGGTGGATATGGTCATAGTAGAGCATATAAGTTTTTGAAATTATCACACACTCCAAAATTGTTAGTTTCCCTATCCATATGCTGTAGTGAAAACCAAGTAACTTGGTATCTCAACAAATTAAAAGTTGTGTGCATTGTTTATCGATAAAGATTTTATTTCAAAACTGGACTATCAGAAGAATTTTGGTCTTGTCAATGTTTAGAACATAACACCTACACAAGAGTAAAGGGAAATGACCTGAAACTCTGGTGTAGGATAGTTCTGGAATAACAGCAAGAAGAGACCATTTCTTTTCTATGCTAGTAAGAACAATAGTCTTCAATATAAATTTATGCTTTTAAAAGTAACTCTATATGAGTGAGTATATACCGTGTG
>REGO01001179.1:22400-47630 GCA_010120015.1 Rhombomys opimus
AATCATAAATTTACTAGGTTAATAAATACATAGATATCAGAACAAGCGCCTAGCTGATTACTAATGAATTTAAGGAGGGTCTAAAACCAGGTGTTGTAATAATTGGTTTCGATGCATGATAGATATTCCTAGAATCAAGACAAACTTTACAAATATTTTATACATATAAATACATAAAAAATGTTTCCAAAGAATTGGCTTAAAGTAGGCATTTCAAAAATCTAGGTAATGTTAGTCGATCAATAATCGGAAGAAACTAATGATTACATAAGTTCACATAGAAATAAAAATTATGGGAATAAACCTTAACAGCTATACATCTTACAGAGGATTAGCATTTACAATACATGACCAACTTAAAACAGTATATGTCTGCAATACCAACAACACAGTGGGTAACGGAACTAAACACAATTTTTGAAAAATAAAACACAAGTAGCCGAAACGTTTTTTAATGTTCAATATCACAAGCTATCAGTGAAATGAAACTTGAGACTATATTACAATATCACGTTACCCAATTCAGAATGGCTAAGATGAAAAAAGTAAAAAGGAGCAAATGTTGGTGAATACTCAAGGGATAGAGAACACTTAGTCATTGCTGATAGGAGTGCAAACTGATGTGGCCACTGTGAAAATCAGTGTGCATTTTCCTCAAAGAGCTACAAGTGGATTTACTGCATGATCCAGTCATTAATCAACTGATAAATGGGCAAATAAAATGTGGTATATTATTCAGCTGGTAAGAAAAATTAAATTATGAAAATTTCAGTAAATGGATGGAGCCAGAAACAGTTATCTTGAGTGGGGTTACCCAGACGTAAAAAGACAAACTTAATTTGCTCTCTTGCATGTGAGTGTTAGCTTTGAATCTTTAAAAATGCAGGTTTCATTTGGAATATCCATGAGGTCAGAAAATTACTAAAGGGCCACATGGGAGATGAAAAATCTTTCAAGGGAAGTGAGGTAGTATGCAAGCATATAAAAGCACAAGGAAAAAGAAAGGCTTAAATGTGTTGGAACTGAAGGGCAGGTAGAGGAAAGAATATGGAGGCAAAGAATAAATAACACCAAATGTATCCTTTTGAAAAACTCATATGGAAACCGACTACAGTGGAAGCTTATGTATAAATATACATACATACATATATCTACATATGTATTATATATTGCTAACACACATATTAGACATATATATGATTTTAAATAGAGATAACCTATAACACTGGTGGTGATGATGATAATGCCTCCGAATAGACACCATATGCTAGCAAACAAAAACCTAAATACCAAAAATGTGATGTCACCTTTGAAATTGTTGGTCGGTGGTACCCTTTAGAGCCCTAAACTTTACCTAGTATTGCAATTGCTCTTGGTCACCCTCCACAAGTTGGTGGTAGGATACTATTTTTAAAGATACCACATACTAAAACTCACAAAACTTAGATACATCTCAGGGTTACTGAGGTGGAAGATTCATTCCTATCAGGTAGGTTTCACATGCTATTAGATTCCATGTATTTTATCAGAGGAGAAAAAAAAACACAAGAATCTTAGCACTTAATACATTCTAAGAACTGTAATGCAATCTCCTGGAAAATTTTGTCCACTGTGCAAAAGCAGCAGAAATGTTGGGGCAGATGTAATCGGCTACATTCTGATTGTGATTTAAGTTTCTTCCATGAGATAGAAACCTGTTTGCACTAATATCAAGGCCAAGAAACTGGCAAGATAGGTCATTCACCCGGGAGGAGAACATACCGGTATCATTCTGCTAAGTGGATGTAGGATTAAAACAATTTCTAATGACTTAGTGACATACTCAAAGATTAAGCGCATTTGGAACCTCATGTGAGAAACATTTAGTGCAACAGACGGTGATTAATAATACAGAGATCTGTAACTGGTCCTGGCGCAAAGAAAAAGCAACTAGTGTGTTCAGCCCTAAGATATCCACATTGTACCCTGTCTCTCAAGGCTCACGAATCATCATAGAAGAAGGGTGGAAATACTGTAAGAGCCAGAGGTTATGGAGACTGCAAGGGAAGTCTTTTCTGGATGAAACTGGTCAGTTGCCCATATGAGGACTGTCACACATGAACAACCTAGTGACAGAAAGCAAAACAAAAAACATAAAAGCTCATCTTAAAGGAGAGTATTTCACAAGAAGTCCCACACCTCGCTGAGAAGCTACTGGCATTTAATTGTTGTTTGAAGAAAAAGAGTCAGTTTTCTTTAAGGGTTTGGTCCCTGGTAGATCAACTACACTCCAGAGTGTTTGTGCAATATAGTACACACACACACACACACACACACACACACATTCACACAAACAGCATACACATTAGGACTTGAAGAATGAATCTGGGAGATGTTGTGGGTGGTGTTGAATGAGATCAAATATACTGTACAAAATTTTTTAAAAAATTAATAAATTATTGTTTTTAAAAGAACACAATCCTGAAACACTAACAATGTTTACTATTGCACTTGCCTCTTAATGTGGCCCAGCTTTTCCTGGGTTAGTACTCGACATACTCATTCACATAGTTTACACCATGTGCTTTATATGCTTTGCAAGTATTTGGAATAGATGCTGTAGATTATGAAATATGAAAGGAACAAAAGTTGCAGTGGGCTTCATAAAAAAATAGTAGGAAACATGTATGTTACCCATTCATAAGCAAAATCTGTAAGGAAGTCTTAGGCGGTGATAGCTATTCAGGAAGAGAAGGAGGGCAGTGCCAAGACGTTTGGGGTAAATAGTTATATGATGAGGAGAGTCAGTCGTAAAGATTCAAAAGGAGGACTCTTCTAGCATAGATAATGCAGACTAGGAAGGCCTCAGCCACTGTTGAATATACATAAAGAGAAATAGGTCAGTGTTGTGAGACTCCTATGCATAACTCAGTGGTTGTGCTGGAAGGGGTTTCCAGAGACCCAAGCAGTAAGTACCCAATCACCAAGTTCCTTGTAGCCCACAAGGCTTTGCAATATAATCAGAGTGCCCTAAGGAGCCATGGAAAGAGTTTCAGTAGAGGAATGTGGTGATCTGATTCCAATTTTAAAAGAGTTTTCACTGGCTCCTATGTGAAGAATGGATTTCAAGAAATGAAGATGGGATGCCAAGACACCCGCTGGCAGCCCATTGTGAGAGCCCAGCTGAGAGTCGGTGTAGACTTGATATAGCACACAGTTGCAAATCGACAGAATTTATGTTGGCACAAAAGCCTGTGACCTGCTCACAGAGTCCCTTTCATCTGAGTCCTAAACAGATATTGATTGAAAAGTGGAACTACAAAAGGAAAGCCCTTTCTTTTCATCTGTGGCAGTTGTACCAACAGAAATTTTGTCTATTTGCAACCATGTGCTGTGTCAAAATCCACCTTTTAAACATCTCTAATAAGAAATCAATGATGCCAAACAGTCCTTTCTGTCTATAAAATCACACAGAAACAGTGGAGGATATTCAAGCTGTGTTTTAATCAAATTCTGAATATAGGAAGCGAAATATGCGTGGAAGTCAGGCACTCACATCTGGAGGTTTCTCATAATCAGAAGCTGAATGACTTTAGATTCATATGGAAAAGCATGCAGACCTCCCTTTAGACTGAGACAGCCTTTTGTTTGTCTGCGGAGAGTGCTGCCTGGCAATGATTGAATGATTTGATTTTCTCTCCAGGACTGTCCTGATCTACTTGAAGTGCCTTGACCCAGGTGCATCCCTTCCCTGGACACCAGATCCAGTGACTTCTACCTGGAAGACACTAGAACTGCTTGCTTCAAGGTGGGGCATTGCAGGTCATCCTCGATTGAGGTCAACAACAAATGTGTCTCAGCCTGCCCTCTGGTCAATGTTGTCTTCTCATTCCCACTCAGCTTTTCAGGGATATCAGACCCCAAGAAACCACCTACAGGTGAACACTCAGCCCTATTGATGTTTATCAAGGAAGCAGAGCTAAGAAGAAGAAGAAAAAAAAGATGCATAAGCCTGGCCTGGGGTGCAGCTTAGACAAAGCTTAGTCACCTCGCCTGTGGATTTGATGCCAGCACCATCAGACAAACAAGCAAACTCCAGCAATCCCACCCCATCTTAAAAGAGTTAGGAGCAGCTAAATTTTTCTTTTACAAGAACAATAAGGTTTTCTTTTCTTCAAGAAATCGACATCTTTTTCACAATTAAAATTTGAATTAAATTAGCTATTTTGAAGTACTAAGGCATTTTACCCTAAGCATGTAATTAATATTAAACAAGTTTAATGACACCAAGGAATTCCGTGTCATTTACTTGCTTACTTGTTTATTTATGTATTTATTCTTTGGCCTCTGTTCGTCTATCAATGGCCAACATTACTTGATGAAATGTGATGTTTAGAGATCTTTTATTAAATTAGTAATGCAATTAAATTTTGACCTGTTTTAAAAGCTTTGAAATTATGTTTTGAACAAAATTATAAAATAGACATGTAAAATCTTTCCTGAGAGAAAATATTTCTACGAAGAAAGCTGTCAAAATGTTTGCTGCCAGCCTTGCGTATGTTTATGATCTCTGTCTGTAGCCAGGAAACTTAGGGGCCTTGTGCTCTGCTATGCATTTTTAACATTAAGGGTTATTAATGTATTTCTAGTGGAACCATCAACAGACTAGATGAGTGAGCAAATATTGAAAGATATACCCATCCTTTCTTATTTAAACATATACCCACACTTTCTCTCTGCCATGAATGAAAAAACAGAACCAAAAAAAAAAAAAATCATTCTTTGCCATGTAAGAAAGGTCAGCTAGTATTCATGGCTCTTCAAAACTTTCTGGTCCAGAGTAGTTCTTCAATTACTTATCACCTTTTCCCAGAAAGAAAATGAATTATGTTCTCTTTTGTTTAAAAACTCAATAACTTCATAAAGATAAAAAAAAAAAATCATACTTATTAGTTATGAGGGGATTGAAAAGCCAATCTCATTAGCAGCACCGTCTAAACATGTTTAAACATGTTCTCTCTCAGTTTAGCCCAGTGGGCCCAGAATTCACAAGACAAGGGATCATTATCATGGCAGCAACTGTCCAAATACAGTATGTTCATAGAGTTAGCTTTTAGAAACATGAACAAAAATGACACAAGTAGTTGAGTGTCTCCTCATCTTGAGTAGACAAAAGATAAAACAACAACTTGTTCTCTAATATCACTTCTGCTGGCTGGATTTCCTGAAGACCATTGCAAGGCAGTATTTTCAGCCCTCTGGATGGAAAGTTTCCTCTCAATACTGATACTGCTATAATCAAGTAAAAATATGAGGTTGAGTATTTATGAGAGCTTAAAAAGTCCTATCTGACTTTTATAAAAGTTCTTGTAAAAAGTCATAATTGACTTTTTCCTCATTTGGAAACAATTAAGAGCTTTTAAGTGTAGGTAACACTCAATAGTTCATTAACACTTTCTGTAATGCAGTCTCATTCATTCAATACAGTCTATGAAGACATTTTAGCACTGGTATCATGTCTTAGCCTTAAAAGTCCTTATGAGAAAAGAGTAAGATGTGCTCACCTCACTCTGAAGCATGGGGGAAGGCTAGGCTTCCTGTTGCCATTTGGCATCATTGAAATAAAACCATGAAGCATCCCACCTAGTTTGAAAGGACAATAGGATCAAACTTGTTTTAATGCTTAGAAAAAGTTGAATAAAGGTTTTTTTCCCCCAAAATTTGCTTAAATCAGAGGACTTATGGAATAGACTTCCAGAACAGTCACAAACAGAAAATTCAATGAAGATTGATATTAAAGATGGGCACTACCCTCCTTGTTGGGCCTGATGACTCTACCGTAGAGGTTCAGAAGGGAGAAATGGTACGCAGAGTCTCTGAGTGCCATTCCTGCAAACCAAGAACACAATAGTAGAAAACGGACTCCAGGGATAAGATGGCTGTTGTGGGAAGAGAAGCAACACCGGCCAAAGTAATTTAATTTATCTAACCTAAATCAAAACAGTAACACTCAGTCATGAGAGAAGGTTGTGTGTTACTGCCATTCCCGCCCTTATTTTCTTAAGCTTGAGCTCTTGCTTCTCGTTCAAATCAATGTGAAATACCAGGATTCCCATCTAGAAATTAATTGTTACATAATGTAACAGATGCCATAATCAATTTTTAGTTTTATAAATGCCCCATATAATTTTCAACAATGCCCACTACCATTTTGCATACACAGTCACATAGTCTTTTAGAAAATTGACTCTATTATCTCGGCTGACCAGATTATGGCAGGTGGAAGCCCATGTTGTTTGAAATCTACCATTAAACCTTATATATTTATTTATTCAGAGTGAATAATAAGCTTCATTTCTTCAAGGCAACGTACTAGAAAATGTACATAAAATCTTGCCTGCTGATTAACATAACAGATAATAAAAGAATATGAGTATAATAAAAATTTTAAAAGTGTAAATGAGGAGTTAATATGAGAGATAGGACTTACAAATCAAAAGAGATAGAAACCAGATTGCAATCCACCTCTACGCTATTACATTAGAGGTAAAAACACAAAATGGCTTACATTAAAACAATGAAATTGACTGCATTCATCTTTTTCCTAAATTTTTTTTTAATCTCAAGAGGTGAAACTATAAAAATAGCTAAATGCTTGTGGAAATATTAAGGACTGTATTTGAATTATTTTTGAATTTGAATGTAATTTTAACTAATACTGTTGAGCTTTGGGGATAATTAGAATGAGTTTAGCAAAGCTGAGAACTTGAATAATTAAAAAGATAAGATTAATTTCAGGAGGAGCATCATTATCTAAAACCAAATATTAGAATTCTTATAAAGTGCAAGGCAGTATAGAAATGGAGAAAGGCTAGAGTAACATTTTCAATTTACTTACCGAAATTAAGATAATGGATTTTCTTGAATAAATATAAAATTCATTCATACTGCATAACATTTCAAATCTTGTCATGTACAGCTATTTGATTATTTTTTAAAGTTTTGTTTTAATATTAACTTATTATAGAATGCAATAATGGGACAATTATATCTCCAATTTTTTTTACATCTCCAATTCTTATATAGCATTTGAAAAATATTTTCTTAAATTTTTTCTTATAAATCATTTTTGAATTGGCAATGTGTGTGAAATATAAAAACAAAAACTAGTTTTCTGGAGCAACTGTTTTCTGAAATGCACTACATATATTCACACATCTTTTTCCAAGTCACACACAAGAACTTTCTAACACAGTGTTTTCCTCCATTACTTATCCTCTTTCCTTACCATGCAACTTGTTCACTCTTTGATATCAGATACACGTTCCAATTGATGCCAAATATTTCCTTTTTTGCTTTTACTATTAAAAGAACACAGCTTTATACATAATAGCCAGAATCTGAAAACAACACAGATTCCCCAATGGAGGAATGGATACAGAAATTGTGCTATATTCGCATAATGAAAAGAAAAGAAAATCATGAAATTTGCAGGCAAATGGTGGGAACTAGAAAAGATCATCCTGTGTGAGGTATCCCAAAAGCGGAAAGACACACATGGTATATACTCACTAATACGTGGATATTAGACATATAATATAGGATAATCATACTAAAATCTGTACACCTAAAGAAGCTAAGCAAGAAGGAGGACCCTGGGTAAGATGCTCAGTCCTCACCCAGAAAGACAAACAGGATAGACATTGGAAGAGGGAGAAAACAGGTAACAGGACACAGAGAGCCTCTGAAAGACTACCCAGCAGGGTATTAAAGCAGATGCTGAGACTCATAGCCAAACTTTGGGCAGAGTGCAGAGAATCTTATGATAGAAGGGGAGATAGAAAGACCTGGAGGCGATTAGAGCTTCACAAGGAGAGCAACAGAACCAAAAAATCGGGGCACAGGGGTCTTTTCTGAGTCTGATACTTCACATTCATAGAGATAACCTAGAACTTCTGCTCAGATGTAGCCCATGGCAGCTCAGTTTCCAAGTGGTTTCCATAGTAAGGGGACCAGGGGCTGTCTCTGACATGAACTCAGTGTCTGGCTCTTTGATCACCAACCCCTGAGGAAAGGGGTGGGGGAGCAGCCTTACCAGGCCGCAGAGGAAGACAATGCAGCCAGTTCTGATGAGACCTGATAGGCTAGGGTCAGATGGAAGGGGAAGAGGACTTCCCCTATCAGTGGACTGCGGGAGGGACATTGGAGAAGAAGAGGGAAGGAGAGAGGGATTGGGAGGGGATGAGAGAGAGAGCTATAACTGGGATACAAAGTGAATGAACTGTAATAAATAAAAAAAAATTAAAAAGACACTGAAATAATCATAACCACATGTGAATCTTAAAAGTTCTGAAACATTCCCTATAAGTTTGACTTCTGATAAAATGACACAGAGATTAAAATATTTCACATATAACTACAAATTGTCACCCAGAGCAGTCTTACCAATTATATTTTCATGAGCAATATGAAAAGGAGTGTATATTTTTAATCAGCTTAAACTAGTGTTTTGAAATTTTTGATTTGAGTCTATCTGGAGAGTAAAAAATGTATTTCATTGTAGATTCACTTCCTGTTACATGTTTAATGTGGCTGAGATTTCTTATATTCCTTTATGTCTAAATATCATAGTCTTTTTCTCTTCTGAGAGTTGTTTTTTTCACATCATAGTTATTTTGGACACTTATGAAACTGGTGAAATATTCACTAAAATCTGTTTTGGGACCAGGTCTCCTTGTCTATTACTTTACATATCTTGGGCAATACCTAATTGAAACCAAGAGTGAAATAACTTCTGAGTTTAAATAGACTAATAAAAATTATCATAAAAATACATAATAATCTCAGCAGCATCTTTTTTGCAGAGCTCAGAGGAACGTTGTTCAAAAGAAAGTAAATAACTATTTGATAAAATACAGGCAGTATGAAGAAATACCGTCCTAATATCAATTAAATAACTTCTTTGTTCAGAATGGGACACCCTATTGCACCATGCATAAATACACAATCAGTTTTCAATTTCTGAATGTGCTGGCTTCCGTACACACCTGAATTTGATGAGTGTTGTGTGTGCTGTGTCTCTTTGTTTAGAACTCAAGGGGCTAGTAAATATAATCCTCTCCCCTGAGGCCTGCATGGTGAAGGTACATGCTGAGGTGGGTTTCTGCATGAGAACAGATTCTCATGAATAAGGATGCCATTCATTTATTACAATTTGTGGGGAAGCAGCAGGTCTAAAAGCTGCGTAATTCAAGCTCTGGACAAGAATAATGACAAGGGAGAAAAACTGGATCTAATTTTGAATAATATGCCTGAGGATCTTCTCAGCATGGTCCTTCGACAGTTTTTTGTTTTTTGTTTTTTGTTTTTTTGTTTTTGTTTTTTTGTTATACTGTCTGTGAGTTTGTTTTTGTTTGTTTTTTGTTTTTTCTTTTTGTGCAATTTTGATTTAGAGAGTTGAAATTGCAGAGAGCAACTGTTGTTTCTGTATGTGATTTCAACTGGACCTCATAGTTTAGGACTTAATTTTGTATATGTTAAAAACTGAAAACAAGATAGAAAGATATCAAATGATAATTGTAAAAATTCATATTTTTGCTGTTTCTAATTTCAGAGAATTAACATGAAATAATGTGTATTGCTTAGTTGCTGTTTGATAATAGCTATACTCTTTTTTTTAATTTAAAATACTTTTCTGTCAAAAATATTTTTAAAACTCTTTGGCCATTATACGTAAAGGAAAGTTCCAGGTTGAAAATGCTTTTATTGACCTTAATAAGATACATCATTTGTATTACACAGTCACATTTATGTAGTTTCTTAAATATGTTCTACAGATTCAGAGAAAGTTAGAAAAAAGTGAAAAGAAACATAAAGAACTTAAATTCTGTGCCTGTGATATTCAAGAAGCCCCACTTATATGTAGCAAGGCAATCTGTAGGTAAATGCATGTTATATTCCTTAATTATCCCCTCAAAATAAGTACTCAAATATTTGTTGAATAAAAAAAATATGAACACAAAAATATATTTTAAAAAATGTCCAAACTTCCATGTTCAGCAAGGCAGACAAAATATCCCACAGCAGGAACAAATGTATTGATTGGCAAATATCTTTACCTCAACCCCTTGCAGATGGGTGAGAGCATGTGAATAGCTTTCTACACTGGTTGGTGAGGGAAAATGATAGAGTTCATCTCCAGGCATAAGAGATAGATTAGAGAGAGAGAGAGAGAGAGAGAGAGAGAGAGATCAAGCAGTGTTCACATCTTTAAGGAAATTAAAGAACAAAATCCATTCTGAAGATAATTCCAGAGGATGGAACATGAAAAAGTTCTGTGAGAGTGGTAATGCAGGAGGATACTGATTATACATTTAGACTACATAGCAATACACTGCCTCAAAAAGACAAACAATGCAGAAAAAAGATGAGCATAAATAGCTCCTGTAACCACGTGGAGCAGACACCTCTGCCAGTCTTCAAATTCACTCTCTACTCAGTTTGATAACTCAACTTACATACATTTATATAGAACCCTAGAAGTTAGACACTCTGACACAGAAATGTTTGGTTAAAGTTAGGCAGAATATCAGCCTTAAAGGCAGCATCTTTCTCTATTTCATACTCTTAAAGCCTAAGTTTGAATTCAATATTTGGCAAAAAGAAAAAAAAATGTCTACAGTCAGAAATAAAGATTGGACTTTGACATTTAAAGCTAGTGGCTTTCTCTGCCACTACTCAATTCTATCCTCACAGTGCATGAAATACTAGTCCATCGCATGTTAAGAATTGCACAGTATATGTAAGGAATGAATGACGTTGTCTTCTAGTAAAGTCCTTTTTATGGGAACAGGTGGTGGCTTGGATTTAGCCCAAAGGCTAACATTTGCAGCACCCCTCCCAATACCATTTTAATTATAATTATGTTGAAAGAAAAGGGTTTGTCGAAATGAGGTGAATTCAGATGGTTCTAGAGAGTGTATAAATGTGCTCAGAAGGCTGTTATTTGCTATGGGAAAGACATTTATGTGTATTGAGTGTTCTCCATGTGGCAAGCAATCTGTTAGGTACTTTATGCACATAATTGCATTTAATTTTTATAGTTTGGCATTTTAAAGATAAGAATGCTCAGACAGGTTAGCTGAGGAGGCCAAGTTTACATTGATAGTAATTTTTAGATGTAGGACTGGGCTCTACCCGTACCTGACCCTGAACTCTAAGTTCTTTTCGTATCATTTTAACTGTTACATTGAAGAAGCAGCACTGAGAGATATAATCACAGTGAACCTCCCCTCTTATAAACACATCTACAAACCCAGTCTACAGAACTATTCTTTTTCTCTCATATAAATTTAGGCAGATAGCCCAGATAGAATACGTGTTCACTCTAAGATGAATATATATATATATTCCTCTACACATTCTGATTTCTAAAATTGTCTCAATTTAGTGATTAATATGATCTGTCCAGTGTGGGAATAAAAGCCATATGCTGAATCAGAGCGAAATCATTAACTCAGTTTTAACGTGGGCTTGAAAACACTCAGCCTTAAGCAACTTTCATAATTGTCCTTTATTCTCATTTTTCAATTCATTATGAAATATTATATATCTCATGGATGCGCAAAGACAAGCACTGACCCCCAAGTATGAGCACAAACATTCACCTGGAGAGGGGTAGGGCAGAAGAGAGATGGTTTGCTCCTTCGCATTTGCCCTGCTGCTTCTCACTACTCTCAGTATGTCTTCTGATAATACCCTGTCTACTTCCACCCCGCAGTTGTGGGGATGCTGCTGATGGCAGAACCTCCCCAGCCCTTTTGATCCTTCACGGCCTTCCCCCCCTTGCCCAATCCTCTTTCTTCCTATCCTTCCATTTTCTCCCTCACCCTCAAATATGGTACTCGTGAAACACATTAGGTTTTCCCAAATTGTAGTTATGGCTTCAAGTACATGTCATTTGACAGGCAGAGTGCTAGGGATGTACCCCTGTGTGTTTGAACTGTCTAGGATTTTAAAAAGCTGGGTTTAGCCATCTGAACAGCTGTCCCTGACAAGCTGGTCAACCCCTGACCATGAAATGTAGGAAAAACTCATGTCTTATTCTAGGGTACACATATATACATTCAAACATTCCTCTGTAAACACATGCGATGCTGTTTTTCTTAAAGATACTGGCAGTTTGGCAGTGAATTGGAAATTATTACTCTAGAATTATTTATCAGAATGTTTTGGATCATCAGGGACTTGAACGTCAATAAGTTCATTCTGTAACTGAAATGATGAGTATTTATTCATTGCCTAGCATTTCAAGAAAAAAAAAACTATGGGGCTGGAGTGTAAATTAAAACATCAACTGCTGTAGTGTCGGTTTGGGAGAATTTATTACTTTTTCTAAATTCTCATTACCATTGTTTATCTAAATCTTGGGGTAGTTCTGATATTTTTTTAATTTTTTATTTGACTTTTATTAATTACACTTTATTCATTTTTTTATCCCTCCATAAGCCCCTCCCTCCTCCCCTCCCGGTCCCACCCTCCCTCTCCTTTCTGCATGAATGCCCCTCCCCAAGTCCACTGATAGGGGAGGTCTTCCTCTCCTTCTTTCTGATCTTAGTATATCAGTTCTCATCAGAAGTGGCTGCATTGTCAGGGTTCTAGGTTATCTCCATGAATAGTCCTTGGTTGGAGTATGAGTCTCTGGGAAGTTTCCTGTGTTCAAATTTTATTGTTCTCTTGCTCTCCTTGTGGAGTTCCTGTCCTCTCCAGCTCTTACTATTTCCCACTTCTTACATAAAATTCCATTCACTCTGCCATCAGGCTCAGCATCTGCTTTCACAGTCTGCATGGCAGAGGCTTTCAGAGGCCCTCTGTGGCAGGTTCCTAGGTTGTTTCCTGTTTTCTACTTCTGGCTTTCAGAGGCCCTCTGTAGCAGGTTCCTAGGTTGTTTCCTGTTTTCTTTTTCTTCTGATATCCATCCTCTTTGCCTTTCAGGATGGGGATTGAACATTTTAGTTAGGGTCCTCTCTTTTGCTTAGTATGTTTAGATGTACAGATTTTAGTGGGTTTATTCTATGTTGTATGTTTATATGAGTGAGTATATACCGTGTGTGTCTTTTTGCTTCTGGGACAACTCACTCAGGATGATCCTTTCCAGGTCCCACCATTTACCTGCAAACTTCATGATTTCCTTATTTTTCATTGCTGAGTAATATTCCATTGTACAGATGTAACACAACTTCTGCATCCATTCTTTAGTTGAGGGGCATCTGGGCTGTTTCCAGCTTCTGGCTATTACAAATAAAGCTGCTACAAACATGGTTGAGCAAATGTCCTTTTTGTGTACTTGAGCCTCTTTTGGGTATATGCCTAGGAGTGGTATGGCTGGATCTTGAGGAAGAGCTATTCTTAGTTGTCTGAGAAAGCACCAGATTGATTTCCAGAGTGGTTGTATAAGTTTACATTCCCACCAGCAGTGGAGAAGGGTTCCCCTTTCTCCAAAACCTCTCCAGCATGTGTTGTCACTTGAGTTTTTGATCTTGGCCATTCTCATGGGTATAAGGTGAAATCTCAGGGTTGTTTTGATTTGCATTTCCCTAATGGCTAATGAGGTTGAACATTTTTTAAGTGCTTCTCTGCCATTCGATATTCCTCTACAGAGAATTCTCTGTTGAGCTCTGTTTCCCATTTTTTAAGTTGATTACTTGGTTTGCTGCTTTTCAGCTTCTTTAGTTCTTTATATAAACTGGATATGAGTCCTCTGTCAGATAAAGGGTTGGTGATGATTCTTTTCCAATCTGTAGGCAGTCGCTTTGTTTTGATGACTGTGTCCTTTGCTTTACAGAAGCTTTTCAATTTCATGAGGTCTCACAGAGTAAAAATGGCCATCTTACCAAAAGCAATCTACAGATTTAATGCATTCCCATCAAATTGCCAACACAATTCTTTACAGACCTGGAAAGAAAAATTCTCAACTTCGTGTGGAAAAACAAGAAACCAAGAATTGCTAAAACAATCCTTTACAATAAAAGATCTTCTGGAGGTATCTCCATCCCTGATCTCAAGCTGTACTATAGAGCAACAGTTAAAAAACTGCATGGTACTGGCATAGAAACAGAATGGTGGATCAATGGAACCGAACAGAAGACCCAGAAATAAACCCACACACTTATGGACACCTGATTTTTTTCAAAGATGCCAAAACCATACAATGGAAAAAAGATAGCATCTTCAACAAATGGTGCTGGTCCAACTGGATGTCTACATGTAGTTCTGATATTTTAAACTGGTGTGCCTATCCGGAATTAAGTAGAGGTGCTAGGACTCTGATCTCAGGACCCCTTCTAACTAATGTGCTGAAAATCTTTTTTGCATTTCTGGGAATTTATCCAGAGCTCTGGCCAACTCTTAATGATGACTTTGAATGTTTGCATAATCTGATCAGGTCCATTTTTTTCTCCTTGGTCTCCTTGACTTTTATTAGAATTGCCTTTATCACCATGATATCACCATACTCCCTAAATGCTGGTCTTTTTAATACTAAAATAATAATAACAACAATAATAATGGAGTTGTGGAACTAAACAAGAATTAAAAATATATATTCAATCTGTTGATCTTGTGGAGCTCCTGTCCTCTTCAGGTCTTACTATCTCCTCCTTCTTTCATAAGATTCCCTGCACTCTGTCTAAAGTTTGGCTGTGAGTCTCAGTATCTGCCTCAATGCCCTACAGGGTAGAGTCTTTCAGAGGCCCTCTGTCGTAGGCTCCTGTCCTGTTCCCTGTTTTCTCCCTCCTGAGATATCCATCCTCCTTGACTTTCTGAATGGGAACTGAGCATCTTAGCCAGAGTAAAAAGTCTGAGCACACGGAACTTTTCTGAGATACTCCAACCAAAGAACACTCATGGAGATGGATTGGAACCCCTGCACAGACGTAGCCCATGGCAGTTCAGTGTCCAAGTGGATTTCATAGTAATGGAGACATAGACTGTCTCTGACAGGAACTGATTGGCCTGCTCTTTAATCACCTCCCTCTGAGGGGGGAGCAGCCTTTCCAGGCCACAGAGGAAGACAATGCTGTCACTCCTGATGAGACCTGATAGACTAGGATCAGAGGGAAGGGGAGGAGGACCTCCCCTATCAGTGGACTGGAGGAGGGGCAAGGATGGGGAGGAGAGAGGAAGGGAGAGAGGGTGGGATTGGGAGGGGAGGAGGTAGGGAGCTACAAGGGTGATACAAAGTGAATAAACTGTAATTAATAAAAATAATTTAAAAAAATTTAAAAAGAAACCACAAGATACATATATGTGTATGTGCATATATATATATATATATATATATTCAAAAATTGGAGAGTAGAATATAATAAAGGGAGACTAAAATGATGACTATGTATCAGAAAATATGCCATATCAGGGTAATGATGGGTTCAGAAAGAAACACTGAAATTTCATAGAATGACATCCACACAAGTTTCTGCTACTTGCAAATGTGGCCAAGAACATTAAGCAAAAAGGCATGCTTATGTTTAGTGAAAGTATAAGTGGGCAAAACAACTTTGGAAAACAATTTGGCACTCTCCAATGAGGACAAAAATTACCTCACCCTGGATTTCTGCCATTTTCCTTTAAAAAATAAGACATGAAGACATGCTCAAATGTGTGGACAAAGATAACTGTAAAATTATATCTTAGGAGAATTTTTCACTGAAAACAACTAAAAGAAACACAAGTTGAGACCACAGTAATATTCATAATAAAAAGATTAAAAGCAATGGGTCAATACAAGAACTGTACAGCTATTCTTTTTATCTCGCTGCTCAATAGTTTAATTCTGGGCCACCAATATCCTTCTTCAAATGTTCATTTCCATATAATGAGAACATGCAAAGCCTTGCATAAAAAATGAGAAATATGTACAATTAAAATACTAACATTAAGGTAAACTACACAATCCTACTAGAAACAGTATGGGTGTAAAATAAACAACACATATTCAAACACAACGATCTTAACCAATCATTAAAGAGAGGTACATTGATGCCTCAGTTGTGCAACACAGGATTGTGATTGTTATTGTTCTAGGCGCCTGAGCAGCATGAACAGGCTAGGACATACTTGTGAAAGGGTACATTTTTTGCTACATATATTGAAAATATTTTACTAAGCAGACTCTAATATGTGCTAATCTCCAAAAGCTTCCATTAATGTCTCAAAATATTAACTTAAAAATTACAGAAGAAAAATTTTGAAATGACTTAGATCATAGAATTCATTTCACAGTGTTGCATTACAGCATTTTTATTTTATACATATATGTTAAGATGCTTACAGATACAAATTCATGTACATTAATAAATGTAAATCAATGCATGCATGTAATAATGAGATAAGTACATGTTTCTATACATATATGCATACACATACATGAAAGCCAGAATAACAGTACAAATATCAGCTATAGACCCTGTTGTTCTGCTTCAGTGTTCAAAATTCTGGCTCTTTAAATTATAATCCTTTTACAATTACTGTGTATATGTCTATCAAGGTCTAGTTTTACAATAAAGTGAGTTAAATACAAATAATTTTTCTATTGAGCTATAATTAATTAAATAAGTTTATTTAGGGTAAAATAGTAAGAAACATCACACGTATTAAGTACATTAAAATATATTTAATGAGAATTAAGAAGCTTAAGACTATTTTTAATCTTGAAATGCTTTGTTTTTGAATGAGGAAATCTTAATATTTAATGCCCATTGTCTTATTAAAGACACATATTAAAACAATTCAAAGATCATGTTTCACAGTAAAATGAAAGACTTAGGGTGCTTGCACTGTAGAATATCCACAGATTCAGGGGTGGAGGAATTTTCCTTGTCGCCTGCAGAGAATATTTTAACCCCATAACTCAGAATTCATTTCCCTGGCAAGGCACTACTACCTTGGCAAACAGGTACTAATGCCATTTTTGTTCTGAACATACAGTCAGCTTCTTTTGTTGTAATGCAGTACTACACGGATGTGCTGAATCCCTGCCATCACTGGCTCACATAGGCAAGCTCTCCATGCTATGAAAGTGTTTTTCTGCTGGAGATGTTCATGAAGAAAGTTTCATCAAATTAATTTCTCCAAATGCCCTGGGCTCCAGGTCATCTACCCTTCTATGTTCTTCACAGCTTCTTAACCCTGTTGGACCAGTTGAGCCTGAGCGAGTTGGCTGCCTCCCCCTATGGCAATATTTCTTTTTCAAAGGGAAGTTGCCACAGTTGTATAATTTCGTGCAGGGAGTGGACGCCTTTATGATTGACCAAGCTGTGCTGAAAGATAACAAGCACAGAAACTGAAGTTTTAGCTGTGGAAAACTTGGTTAAAGTCTCAGTGGAATGCTAGAAAAAAAAATTCTTTCCACACTGAAAATGTTTAAGTTTTAAAATTTTGTTGAACTACAAAGGGCTCAGGACACTTCCAAAAGCTTTTTTAAAGTTGATCTGACTTCTTAGCCTCCTAGTATGTGGAGCAGAAGCATGTCGACAGAATGAGTACAAAATCAAGAAACAGAAAATAAATCTTGGCCTCAATTATTGTCACAACTTGTGTCATGGTACTGGTTGCATGTTTTAGCGTCTCTTGTTCGAGGGTACACACTGTCATTCTCACTCATAATCTTATCATTATTCTCCACCTCTGTGTTAGGCAGGGTCCTCCATGTAGAATTCTCTTTCTCTGTCTCTCTCCACACCATCTCATGCTACGAAGAGGTGGCTAAACAGACAAACAAACAAAAGCAAACAAGAATACTTTGCTACAAAGATATGCAGAGAAATGGAATGAAATGTGGACTGAGAATTTTAAAAAACACAATTATATCCTAAAAGGGGTTGAGTAGATAGTAAAACATGATTGATGTTAGAGAGAAAAGGAGTAATTGGATTTGTGTTTATCTGAGGAACAGGCTTAGAATAGATAAAAAGCAGGATATCATTCTCCAAGAGGCTCTGTCATCTCTGATGGTGTTGCTTTGTGGTCTGGACAATGTATCCAGAATATTTGTGTATTGGACAGCCCTTGAAAAGAAAGTCAGAACTTATGTACCGCTCCTTGTAAACATTTGCATTTCTTATATTTAGCATTTACCCCTAGGCTGAAGCTTATTCTGTGGTCAGGGTCATGTTCCTCCCATGTACCTTATGAAAGAGGGAAACAGAGAAGTAGAGCAGAATGTTGTTATCTAGCTGCTGCTGTGTGTTAGGTGAAAAAGCTATCTTACATTTCTTGCCCGATGGCTGATGTTTTCTATGAGTATTGTTGGATGACTGATTTGCCTGGAAACAGAAGTCTTGAAAGCTTTCGCATAATCTTAAATAGTGACATAATTGTAAACAAAATTCTGTCATATTTTCAATGCATATAAAATTTAAGATTTTATGTAATCAAATACAAAAATCTAATACTCTATAACCCAAGAAATCCATAAGTTCTTGGAAATATTTTATTTCCTCTCTTATAGAAAGTCTCCTTTTTATTTTTATAGTTAATTTTAAAATATCAGACCTTGGATCCATATAATTTTTTAAATAAATACACTACTCTGAATTTATAATTAATTATCTCAAAATCATGTAGGGCATTCATCCTTACATAAAATGTGTTTTTAATATATTGAAATTCCTAGTATAGGATTTTTTTTACACATATATTTTTGTTTTGTTGGCTTTGTTGTTTTTTTTTGTTTGTTTGTTTGTTTGTTTGTTTGTTTGTTTCAAGACAAGTTTTCTCTGTGTGCAGCCTTGGCTGTCCTGGAACTCACTTTGTAGACCATGCTTCCCTCAAACTCACAGATATCTACCAGTCTCTGCCTCTCAAATGCAGGGGTTAAATGTCCATGTCACCACACCTGGCTCATGCACCTAGTTTATTTACATTTATCTGTACATGTACATAAAAACATGCAAAACTTTTTAATTCTGTTTTCAACATCTGTTTAGGTAGTGCCTGCTTTGTGTTATCTTAAATGTGCACTAAATCTTTTTACGGTGGTCAAGTGACTAAACCTAGTTTTGTTCATAGAAAACAAAAAAGAAAAGAAAAGAAAAGAAAAGAAAACCTAACTGAGAAAGTAAATGCTAAAAGATCATTGTGAAAGTGTGCAATTTAAAATGCTATGAAGGGAATGAAAAAGATCTTTGATAGAATGTTGTGGTAGAGTGGAGAATTATAAGTCTCTTCTGATGATGTTATTTTGGCCAATACCCACGTTTAACAATTGAGCATCATGAGTGGGTGGAAGAGAATGACCATGAACAATATTTATCTCCTGAAAAGGTCTTTCAATGACTTTTGTCCAGTCTCCAGCAGTATTCCATGTTGGGCTCAATCACATTTTTAAGGTATGTTTTTTTATTCTATGTTCTTGTGTATGTTGCATGTTATTTAGTGACAATTCTATAATTTTCATGTTTTTTTCATTCCATACTTCATTAGTTTTTACTGTTATACAGTTGAATCTTCTTCTCTGTTTCTCTTTAAGTCATTTTCAGGAAGGTGCTATTGGTTGCCACATCCTTAATATCGCATCCTTTCACTCATACATACAGAAGGGATTAAACACACTAACAGTTCCATAGAGTCTATGGAGAATTCTAATCGAGAGTGAAATTACAATGAACTGTGCAATATTTCTTTCCTCCCTGATATTTCCAGACTCCATGTCTGAATTTGTGTGTGTGAGTGTGTGTGTGAGTGTGTGTGTGTGTGTGTGTGTGTGTTTCCATGTGTGTGCTAACTGGTAAGTGGAGAATTTTGCCATTCTCATTGCTAGTATCTCCTGCTTGGTATTCTCCTACTGCTTTTTACTGAAATTTTTGTTATAAACAATTCTGAGTCTTTTTTTTTTTCTCGTGTTACATTTTGCGAGTAGCGATATCTTTTTTTTTTTTTCATAGGCCTTCTCTTCTAGGGTTATTATCCTTTCCTGCACTGATGGCAATGTTTAGGGATAATATTGTTAAACTCTATACTTTAGTACTTAAATTATACTGGTAAGATATTTTTATTAATATATACTAGCCTTAAAGTAGTTCACTAACATATTGGAATCTTTTAATATGAAAGTCAGTACAACAATTGGCCTTGAACCGTATCCAAATATATTAATTTAGTCCATAAATCAGTTTAATCTATTTCTACGTTTTTCAGGGAGAGAAATTAACTTGTTCCTCCGGCTATTTTCTCACTTTTCCATTACTGGACAAAAATGCTGTTAGGTCAAATAGATTATTTTCTAGAAAGAAGTTATTGATGATCATTAGAAATCACTAGTATGCATGGGAGGGGTGAATGCTTTACTTCTGGAAATCTAGATACAAAATGAGGTGGTAATGAAACGGCCTCAAGGAAAAGTTTTCTGTGAGCTATGAACAAAATCTTACAGGGAAAGAGGCATTGGAAAACAGCAAAATAAGATATACAATGTTTTAAACATGTAGAGCTTACATCATTAATTTATGAACTGAATTTGGTGTTTCTGGGATAAAAATGATGAAATGAAACTTAAATGTGTTATACAGAAACTGAGCAGAGGGTCCATTTCTTTTGTCTCACTTCTAGGTTTTATGTGTGTTTCTCTTGTGGCCTCCAGGTAAGATGCCTTCATAAAATTCCTTGTGGGCCATTTTATGGTCCATGCTGTCATTTTCACTTGTTTATTAGGATCTTGTAATATCTGCACTTGAATTTATCATTCATATCTTTATGTTTTTTTAGTGGATTGTTGATTCTGTACTTTATACAAATGGTATTAGAAATAATTTCATATTGATGCATCAGATTAACATTAAAATTATCTTACTGTTTAAAAAAATTTGTACTTCCTCGGGAAATGGCAGATGAGGTCATTTTCAAGAATTGCTGTCTATTGAAAATAACAAAAAAGTTAGATACAGCATATTTTAACTCATTTTAAACCATAAAATAGCAGATAAGAAATTAAATGGGCATAAGGGCATTAGGTGTCTAGACAAATAGATGGGACCTTAAAGCTACTCTGTCCTAATGGCACATGCAAATGCATATACAGGTAAAATTTTAATGTCCTTCAATGTCATGGTAAACAGAAAATGAGGTCTTGGGTTTCCCTCTGTTGACTCTAATAGAATTATGACACCTTCCTTCGAGAGTTCCCAAGTAAAACCATCAGGTAAAATCACAACTAATAATTCCCAGGGAAATTTGGTGTGAGCTCGGTGATAAAAAGACACAATTCCCAAAGCAAGAAAAATAAAATGTTGTGCATCTGTGTATGTCAGTTCTAACAAGACTTACATATGTATGGACCATATATTTATGAGATGGAACACGAGTGCTGTAACCAGAAGAAAAATTGTAGATCAACAGAAAATGTACATAAAAATTTAGTTAGCAAAGGCTAAACAGAAACTTTGAATCAAAGGTAGACAAAAGAGGTGGAAAATTAGTCATATCATTACATTCAGGACTTTGAACCTCTCTTGTTCAGTGGGTCCAAGGTGAAGAAATGTTCCCACCATGCTGTTGCTTTATTTTCTGTCTTATCTGCTTGGCATTGGACAGAGCCAGATGGACTGGGGTGAATTTATCCCCCAAAGACATGTGTTGAAGTTTCCACTCAGAGTTTCTGTGAATGGACTCTACAGGGAAATAAGGACTTTGAGATGTAATGAAGTTTAAAATGAGATCGAAATGTAGTATAGTTGGCTTTAATTAAATTTAAGTGGTACTTTTATGAGAAATGACTAAGACAAGACATTAGGGAAAGCCACATGAAGAAGAAAGAAGCAAGTTTTTGATTGGTATGACTACCACATAGAGAACTTAGGGAGCCTGAAGCGGCAAAGAAGCCTCCTGGAGAGTTGCACCACAGAGTTCATGCTGACGTGTGCTTTCATACGTCCAGCCTCTGGGCATGTAAATTACATTTCTGTAACATTAAACCAGGTTTGTTTGTTTTTCGAAGTATGTCAGGTCCATTTTTTTCTATCAGCTTTCAATTACATTTATCTTTCTTTTCTTCTGAGATAAAAATCACATATTGCAGCCTAGGACAGGCTTAAGCTCCAGGAAATTGTCCTGCTTCTGCCTCTTAAATGCTAGGGTTAGAGGAAGGCACCACAGTGCCCAACTCACTTCTGCTAGACTTTCAGCCTCCCCAATTTCTAATCAAGTTCTTTGCTTGTTTGCTTTGTTCTTTGCCAGCAAAGCCATGTTGTGTAAATTAATGTGTAGGGTTTACACATTATTGTATTGTGTTGTATTGTAGATGATGTTGATTTTTTTAATTAAAAAATTGTTTTTAGCATTCAAACAACAAAAAGTGTTTATTCTGCAGAAGTCCAACATAGATGAGGCCATCATCTTCATAACATGATGGCCCAAGGGAAGTTGAAGGTCCTTTTTAAAGCCAGAGAGCGGAGTATGATGATGTTGATTTTAAGATGATGTTGATTTGAAACTTGAATTTTATAATTTGAAGTATTTTCCCCAAGTTCTCGATTACAATTTTACTAAAGACTCCACAGTCTGTGAATTTACTTGCTATGATGCTGCAAAGCTTCTTCAGTGGTCAAAGATTGCTCTTCTGGGGAGACATCAGAAGTTCCTTTCAAATTTTCTGATAAAATGTGTGAAAATCTGTTTGTAAGAATATTCTTCAGAACAGTACATAAGACTCATGACATTCACAAGATGGCCACTCTTGCTGTAGAGAGGATCTGACAAACAGGATTAATAAGTCAGTAATGGACATAACAGACAGAATGAACAAATATGGCAGCTGTGTGGGCTTCTGATATACAAGAGCACAAATGTGTCACCACACTAAAAGTCATACACTAATCCCAATTTATTAATTTGACATATAATTATAAATAAATAAAAGGACAATAGGAACTATTCATTGATTTTTTTTTAATCTAAATCATTGTGGTAACTAATATCACAGATCTAATCACCAGAGAGATGGCACTTCAGACAGTGAGAATTATGGTGATTTTGTTTATTGAAATGGGATGGCCTATACATTGTCTGTGGTCCCATTCCCCAAGCTGGGATCCTGGGTTACATATAAAAGAGTATCAGAGCCAAACACAACCATTCAGCATCCTCCTAACAGCAGATGCCATGTGACTAGGTACAGCCAGCTCAAGCTGCCACAAGACTGTAACTATAGGGCAAAAATTCACCCTTCTGCCTTAAGTTTTTTTCTTCTCAGGTAACCACATCACTAGTAATGTAGAATATTCTAATAATATAATAGTTTTGCTTCGTCTTAAAAATTTATTCCAGTTGATATATAGTGCAATAAAATATCTTCATTGCATGAAAGTAAATATGTATTATTAAAGAATTTTGTTTTTCATTATGGTTCACTATTTCCTGTTGTGAAAATTCTATTTTCCCTAAAAGAAGGATCAAAATTTTATGGAAATTGTTATGAAAAAAAATTTATAATTGGCTAGCATTGGCTTAGTAAGTTACATCATATTTTAAATATAAGACAATATGGATAAAAGATATTTATGCCATTATCTCTTGGTTAAACTGTTGTGCTAAGCATGTCAGAAGATATAGGTGAAAGCCCATGCCTGGTTGGCTTGCAGCTGAAGCATGGGCTTGTTGATGCCCAGGCCCAATGGGCCTGAAATCATGTCCCTTGAGGCTTTGGACATCTGGGAAAAGGGCCACCCTCCCTTCCCCAGAATAAACAGGGAGTCTCAGCAGGCCACGGTGGAAAGCTGACAGTAACAAGCAGTGCCAGCACACACCCAGCACATTTATTTGAAATCAGGGATTTATAAACCTTGGGCAGTGTCAGGGGTTTTGAGGGTGAGTGTGTTTGATTTGTAGGGTGTCAGGGGTGCCAGGGTGGCTCAGTTTGCCACAGTACCTCATTTTACAAGCAGTAGCACACAAGAAGGAGAAGACACTACTTAATTGTCCTACGGGTGGGGAAATCTCCAAATACAAATGAAGGTCTCCAATAAAAACTAAGATCTCCTTAGCAGGGTGGGGTATTTCCAGGAATTCCCAGATACTTGCTAGATCTGTTCTCTTATCAGGAAAGAGTCTGGCCTGTAATCTTCCTTGAGGGCTATGTAATGCTCCTTATTAGATCTGGAGAGAGAGCCCCAGTGAGCAAAGGGAGTCCACCATCTTAGAACTAGTGCAAGGGTATCAACCTTAAACATGGGGTTTCACAAGAGTGGATCTTCTTCTCTCAGTGAACCCAGACTAGAAGCTCCCTCATACACATACTCAGAGGTTTATCTTTCAGTTGACTCTATATTTAGTCATTGCACTTGAGTTTCAAAATAGTGACCTAAGTCCACTGATAGGGGAGGTTGTCCTCCCCTTCTCTCTGCCCCTAGTCTATGGGGAAAGAGGCAGGGAGGGTGGACTGGGAAGAGACGAGGGAGGGGGCTATAGGCTAGATACAAAGTGAATAAATTGTACTAAATAATAAATAAATAAAGAATAGTGACCTAGGGAAATAGGCACAATTCAGGCATTGAAAATGTTTGCTGCTTTTACAGGAGGCTTGAGGTCTTATCCTAGCATCCATGTCAGGTAGCTCATGTCCTTGTAACTCCAGCTGTAAGAAATTTGATGCACACACATATACATACTCTGAAATAAAATGAGTGACTTGAAAACATGATACTTAAGCCATGACTAAATAAATTCAATAAAAGTAGGTTGTCATTAGATCAGAAAACAAATGCAATTAAAGAGGTTGTCACTAGATCAGAAAACAAATGCAAATTAAAGAGATAAAGCTAGTCTTGCACTACATAGAGAAAATTGCCACTATTAATGTTGCTGAAAGCCAGAGAAAGCTAAGAAAAGAAGAAAGCCTGCACTGGATAGGCTCCATCTACTATACACCCTCATATAACAAATCCTTATGTATCTTATGTATTAACTATGGGATTTTTTTTTGAGGGGGTCCTCAGCAGAGTTCTTAAAGAAATAAAATCAAAGTGGAGATTCCTAAACCATATTATATATAAGCCAAAATTAGGTATGTTGGAAACTCTGAAACCTGTTCAAACATTGCTAATGCTCAAGGCTAAGGGTCATAAAGCAATGACTTAAAAGATTGATAAAAGTATTCACAAAATAATCAACCATGAAGCTTAAAAGGAAAAACCCATTTTTTAAAACAATATAGAACAGAGATCTTGATCTAGACTTATGAGAAACTAATATTCACTATTT